>JANCMA020188706.1:0-13475 GCA_024336925.2 Zoanthus solanderi | reverse complement strand
AGAAGAAGAAGAAGAAGAAGAAGAAGAAGAAGAAGAAGAAGAAGAAGAAGAAGAAGAAGAAGAAGAAGAAGAAGAAACAAAACAATAATACATATACAAAATATCCACAGCTAAATAAGCCAGGGAGACTGGGAAGAACCAACAACCAAAGCTTAACATAACAAAAAACAGACCTGAGGATTTCTACTGGCTAGCTCGTCAATTCTCTTCCATGCATCTTCCCTTTCTTTTTGTTTTTCCTTTTCTCTAATTAAAAGTGAAAACCAGTTTTTAAGAGCAAAACGTTATCCTACTTGGCAGAGATCTCTTGATATCAGATTTGGGAGAATTTCAAGTCTGGTAGATGACAATAATTACAACAAATCATTCTGTCAAAGAAACAATTATCTATTTTCTTTCAAAAATTATTTTATTACAAAAACTTATGTTTGAACAATGCAATAGAAAAAAAAAGAAAAACAACGGAAAAACCAACCAATTAAAAAAAATCATATTAAGTGGGATGAAAACTAAAAACTCAAGGATTATATTTCAGTTTAGGAAATCAGAGGCCTTGAACAGAAATACCAAAATTCACGGAATTCAAGTGGCATACATGAACTCGCTATTTACAAACCTGCACAAGCCCACGGCTTTGAACCAGCAGGAAAAAAAATGTGCCAAATCAATACTAGCCTACTGATACTGTATGATTGCTGTAGAGACAGCTATTGTTTTGACTCTTGCATTATTGTACAAGGTACCTTTAATCCTTAGTACTTACTGACCATAAATTCAAAGAAATTAAGCCAAAAATTATTAAAACTTTTTCCATGCGCTGAAACGTTAAGACTGACCATTGTGCTTGATCTGACTGACGTCAGTAACAGGGTGCGCAAGGAATCCTGGTCACAATTGTTCAAAAGCATACCCAGGGTTCCTGCGCATCTAGATTCTTCTTTGAAGTTTGCCTTTGTATTGATTAGTATTGCTGTTTCCAATCGGTCTCTTAATGTAACCTTGCTGCGATGGCAATTTTAAAAGTAAAATCCATTAAAGAACTTTTTTAGAGAAAAATAAAATTAAAACTGTGAAAACCACAAATGGAATGTTTACCTCTGTCTCTCTTGTCTATACTTCTGTGTACATTCATCAAACAGCTTTTGGTTCATCTCCATGAACAGTTTCAGAGCATTGTAAATCAATCCATGAATTGTCCTATTTGAACAAAACCGTTTGAAGAAAGTTAAGTCTCAGATTTAGATGATTTTACAAACTTCATTAATTGAGATAAATTAATTAGAATTCTTCACACTAAATGAAAAAAACACCATACTAAAAACCCTGTTAATTCAGCTATGAGGCTTTTTGACTGATGATAACGAACTCAGGCATTTTCCAGGAATTTTCCAAGTAAACAAATTTATGTCAGGACCCAACCCCAGGCTCTCTTTGCAGAAACAAAATGATATCAATTAATTTCTGCCACTCCAGCAGGAACTAAAATTGAGTCTACATAATATTCAATCACGAGTCAGATGCTTCTGCAGGTTTTGATTTGTATATTATAAAATTGATGAAAAATGTTATCTAAACAAAATTCCAGGAGTTTTCCAGAAATTCCAGCAGTAATGAGCATCATGTAAATAATGAAAAATTTACAAAATGTTTCTTTAATTGTTATGTAATATGCTGCGGGATGCGATGCAAGACTGAGTTTGTACTGCTGCTGTAAATGTACTCTGTAAGGTAATTATGAATGATAGCTGTGGTTATTGTATGTCATTTAAGCAATTGAGATAGACACCGGCACTGACACCTCTGCCACACCGATGCAATGGTCTAACCAACTCAGCTATAAAGACATTACTGGGATCTCTGCAAGCAGGTCATTTTTGAGTGGGCCCTTCAATGCCACTCTAAAATTTAGAACATTTATTGAGACTGAGGTTACACGGCCACAATGTAAACATTTATCGTATGAATGATCCTCATGGTTATAACTACAATTTAATCAATAATTGCAAAAGAGAAGCCAGAAATAAAATTTTAAGCTTCAACAAGATTTGAACCTATGACAGCCACTCTATCCAACTGAGCTATGAAGCCAAACTGGGAGAGTAGGTAACTTCTTAGGTGGATCCTTCAATGCGACTCTGTGGTGAACAAAAATTTATACTGAGACTGGGATTGTGCATAATGCATTAAACATGTCTTGTTGTACTGTTCTTTATTCACTGACCTCTTGCACAGTTGTCTGGGATAGATTGCTACTTTACCAACTGATTGGATAAGTGCTTGACTTCAGATCACTTATTAGTGTTATAAATTACACATGACTTGTTGGTAACAAAACGTGTATTTGTACATACTTGTTCCAATGTGTCTTGGAATTCTTGTACAGAGAAGGAAACATGACTGGAAGAATGACTGTTGCATTGTCACTCATTAGGCTCATCACATATTCATTGTTCCAGAAGTAAAGAGCTCGCTCAGCCACCTAAGGCAATGATATAATCAATGACTTTACTAGGACCCTTTAGCTGTATGGGTAGAGTAATAACAATTACAATATTGGAATAACAATGTAGCAATAACCATGTTATTACAGTCAAACCTCTTGGTATGAAAACCTCTCTGATACGTTCAGTTTCCTATGTACCAACAAAATTCTCATACTTTCCTCTAATAAAACCTCTATAATACGGACCCTCTCTAATACAGGCAACAAACACAAAATCTCAGACCTTAGGGGCAAATTCATACAAATATAACCTTTTTATTAGAAGCACTCTGGGACCAGGTGTCAATAAATTGTGGTATTAACATTTCCTGTTGGCAGTTACACAAACAGTGACACTTTAGTACTAGAACATGTCAAAATGTTAGTTTTCAAACCTTACATTAAACTGAAATTACAAAATTAATACAATAATCAGAATACTTTGACAACAATGGGGTCATCAAAGTGATGGCATCATAGTGACCTCTAATGTGGACACCTCTCTAATACGGCCACTTCATTCTGTCCCTTTGAAGTCTGTATTAGATAGGTTCGACTGTAACAACAAGGAATAAGATAGCACTCAGACCCCGATCACCAATGGCATCAAGATTTTGGCTTGGGCAAAATTTTTTGAAAATAATTTCTTTATTGCCAGGGAGGGGAATGCCAAGTTCATCTCTTAAAATCTGCCTAACCATCGCCTTTTCTTTCTTTTCAAGTTGCCCTTTAGAATTGTTTTAGGTCAGGGTAAAATAATAATTATTTAAAATAAAACAAATTTTAGATTCTTGTTCAAACAGCTTTGGAACCAGGTTTGCTTTGGTGAGGTTCCAAAGCTGTTTGCACACATTTCGTGAGGATTAAAGAGCAAACTACGAAAAATGTTTGTAATCTTTTGGGCGTCACTGGCAGTATTTTTTCGTCCTTTCATTTGTAAAAAATTGAAAGACAATATTTTACAATTACACAGTTTTACAATTTTACTTTGATGTTAGTAAAACGTCCAACACATGCCAGCATGTAAAACAGACGTAAAACCGTATATGATGATGATGTTAGTAAAACGTCTTTGATGTTAGTAAACATCACTTTGATGTTAGTAAAACGTCCAATGCATGCCAGCATGTAAAATGGACGTAAAACCGTAATAATATGATGATGATTAACATAATTAATAGAGGTAACAGGGGTAGATATTATTGTGTAAATAAACTGCAATTTTAACAAACCTGATTGAGACCAAGGGAAAAACTTCTAATTTTCGATTAAAGTGGGGCCCCTTTATTTTTTGCTGGGCTCCTAACAAGGTTGTGTTTTAAATTACACTGACTACTGCTCGAAAACTCTTAGGATAGTCTCTCAACAATGTAACAATAAAGTAGGAATAACAATACCATTATATCAATAATGTTCAATAACACTGTAGTAATAACAATAACATAGTAATAAAAATGTAGTAACTAAGACCAACAATATTGTAGCAGCATATACTGTAGCAATAATAACATAACTTAACATAAAACAATACAACAATGAGGTACAGCATAAAAAGTATAATAGCAAAAACAATATAGCAATACAAATACAATAGACTATAGTAAAAGCAATAATAAAATTAAAATAATAAAAAGAATTGAACTAAAACTGCAGATAAATCCTACTATAACTACAATGTATGCCATTGATTAGGAACTGAAAACTAACCTGGAAATGTGGGCTTGAAACACACTGTGCCAATTGCCGAAACAGAGGTTCAAGAACTTTAACAAACTCTGACGGTTCAATTACGTCTAAGATTTCCTCTAATTCATTGAGAAACATCACCTGCAAAAAATACATTATGCTACAAACTAAAACTATTGCAAGCAAAGTAGCCTATGGAACCAGATGTTATCTCCAGTTACGTAACATTATAAGCAGATAAGAGTCTTTGACTCCCCCTGGATGGAACATTTATACAATACAGTTTACAGTAGCTGCCGGCAGTAGCTGGTACTTTACCAAACCTCGTAAGGATGGAAAGGTTTGGGAGCTTTGGCAGAAAGAATATTACACAATTTTTCAAATCGCAAATCTAAGGACTGAACTTGGGAAATTGTTGTTAAAAGCATATAAATATCTTACCAACTGCACCATTAAACCACAATGCTGTACATCATGCTACTAACTGCATACTGTAAAATTTATACTGAGCATGGCTAATTTGCAATATCAGGACCTATCTCACTTTCCTTCAAAACCAACATCTTTAAATCCTTAGCCAGGCTTACTTTCAGTATCATGACCTATGTTACCTTCATTCAAATCAAGTATCTCTGCAAACTTTGCAGATCAGAAACTGAACTGTCATAAAAATCCCAGTAATAACGGTTTTAAGAAGAGTATGACCTTGGTTTGTAAAGAAAGTATTTATAGCCACAAAATTTATAATGACTGCCATTTTTTCTAACACTGACTAACCACTCACACAAAATAATTGATGGACTCACAATGCAAACTACCCCCTTACAGAAAAACATGTCAAATGATTAAAACTTTAACCAGCTCAAAAGAGAAGAGAGAAAGAAAATTTAAAAAATATAGCAAAAAGCTCACCTCTTTAGGACTATGAACTTTTGGCCAGTACCTTAACAAACCCATGATTACCTGTATAAATATTAGTTTTATGAACAGACCCTTAAAATTATTGCTAAAAAAAAAACAGTTTTAATTTATTTGCCTTTAAATAAGAAAATTACAAGTTGTGCAATATTAATTAAAATAAATTAAAAATAAACTAGAAAAGCGTAATAATGAGGAACAGAAGTCAAAAAATTTATTCTTAACACCAAACCTTTTGCTGCATCACACTTAAAACATATTGTGTAAACTATATGTGTATAAGCGGCATGACGTTAGTAGTAAGCTCATAGGTATATATAGACATTAAATAGAAATTAATGATTTAATCAAGCTTTCAAGATTTCTTCAATGGAAGTGAATTAAATAATTTTTTATTTTTGTTCATTGACCATACAGTAATTATATGAAAATCGATTACTTCTTATTATTGATCATAATAAAATAACTTTTTCGTCTGCTATTTAAGATAAAATTCCATAAATGTTATTTAAAAGGGCAAAAAATTTTTATAACACTTTGAGAATGTCCATGTCACAACTTAGCATAATGCTTGTAACTGGGAGAATAATTCAGTTAAATATGCATGGAGTTGATTTTTAATGAATAATCATAATTCCATGTTGTAAAAAAACTAATATACAACAGTTTGCTGGCTAAGAAGTTTATCCATACAACTAGATTAGAGTAGAAAAGAATATCAGATACTTGAAAATTACTCCAATAAGAACTAACTAATGGATTACAATCGGTAACGTTTTTGAAAAGTTTCATGAATATTAAATAGAAACTAATAAAAAAACATTTAAACAATTACTACTTTTTAAGTTAATACATACTGGGTCAGTAAGCAGTGGTTCTTTCTCCAAGAATTGGACAACACAGTATGCTAGCTAAGAGAGATGAACAAAAACTTAATTTAGTACAAAATTATATACAAACATTTATTATCAAAAAATTCATCTTATACATTACTTGCTGTACTAAGCTAGCCCATCTTGTTGCTGTTTTTAGAAAGATCACTACAATTTTATTACATTAATTATTTTTTATAACATAAAATTCATGCAGATAATTTTATGATCTCATGTGCCTTCGCTACTTTTATCAAAAGTTGAACAAAAATTTATGAAAATGAGAAATCGCCAAGTATAATTCACTACTTCTCCTACCAAGTATCCATGAGTCAATAATGAATTGTAATATTTATAATTCAGAAAACTTGACATAAATTATGTTAATTATATTACCTGAGGGTGATACATGCTGAGGGACTTGACTTTGTGTAATGGCATAAGGACTTTTAACAGAAACACTTTGTGTTCTTCCTTTAGCGGCAATGCAAAACCATTGATAATACTGGTGAAACGATTTACAAAACAGGTGAGTAATTTGTCCATTAAGAGAAAAACCTAAGTAATGTGTAGCATGATCCTAGTTTGTATTGTGCACACAGGACTAACAATTCAATCATACAAATCAATGTTTTACACCTTTTGCATTGAAATTGACCCACTAAAATTGTGTTTTTTTTTTTCAAACAAAGCTGTGTTCTCTGGAAATGAACTTAGTTTTGAGCAAAGATAACATCAAAATAAAGTTTTCTTTAATTCGTAGTAATGAACATTTTACTTGAATGTGTTAACTAATTTCTGGTCCATGTAAATTAGCAAGTGAATAATCGTGTGTCAACTAACATTCATAATAATTATTATATTGCTGTTAGAGTGGGGTAAATATGGCTACCCCCGTTTACAGGGATAAACCTGGATCAAAATTGGATTGATTGATATTGATTGATTCAACAAACAATTCTTTTGTGAGAAAAAAGTATTTTTGTACGTAATGACTGACATTTATATCAATATTAAAGGTTTATATTTAAACTTTAATTCAAGTTTTCGGACTGAATATCTCAAAAACATATCAAAAGTTAATGTTTATCAAAGTACATTTTAAAAGGTGTACCTCAATAAACTCAGCCTGAATTTTACGTGTAATTTTGATTTTTTTTACTTGAATAAGAAAAGAATCCACAGAAAATTCCTGTTTTGTCTTGTTCATAACATGAAGAAAATAGTATAGCAATGGGCACAAAAACAGAACTTGCTTCAAAACAAACTCATAGTCATATATAATTCTTGGCTTTAGCCAATCCGCACATGATGTTTTCAATGGTCAGCCAGTAATGAGAACAGAGACACATGATTATGGAAGAACTCAGGTGAGATGGGTTTAGTTAACTATGCTAACCTAAAAAACATACCTTCCAAGAATTTCTAGGAGCTCAGCAACTCCATTGTGCCTTTCTGTTTCATAGATAAATCTACAATATCAAAATGGAGCATCTTAAAAACAACTTCCAGTTGGTCAAGCTTAGATTAAGCCAAACCTTCTTGTGTGACTGATCTTGTTTCATTATCCTTCTCAGAAAGCTAATTGAACATACATGGCAAATCAATGCTTACTACTATTTGTTTCTATGTTAGATGTCCAAGATTAATCAGGAGTTTGACAACTCGAGCACTATCATTTTCTAATTAAAGTAAGTAATTATCATCAAGTATAGACTGTAGCAAATACTTGCTAGTTTAACCTAAAGCCACGTTAAAGGTCACGTTGGTAGCAGGCATTAGCTATGCCATACTGATGAGGCCTAAAGTCTGAATCAAAACAGCTGTCCAGTGCTGCTATGTTTAGTCTCACTAATTTTTTTGGTAGATTCAGGGTGAAGCCTGCTATCAATGCTAAGTGATTATTTTGTTACTTTCCCATGTAACTATGCTTGTAAGTAAAATTTAAGTTCTAAATGAAGTATTCTAGAATCAAAGTCAACAAATTGTTTTTAGGAAGTTTCAGATTTGACGTATATAATTGGTTCAGAACTATATATTGCACTCACAAATTTCAAACAACTGGTATCAAGCTTGAATTGGCAAAGTACATATGAACACAGTAGGTGACTCACAACTGTGACTTGCAGGGGTAGTAATAAATAGTATAAATTTTTTTCTTACAGTCTTAGGCCCTGTTCACATGCATCCAGATACTTTTGAATTTGCAAACTTTTCTTTCCGGATAGGCCTTTTGTCCACACGCATCCAGTGAATCCAACCTGCAAATCCGGAAACTTTTGAATCCGCACTCCAGAGTGGAAACTTTTGAATCTGATACCTTTTCGGATATGTGTGAATGGTTGCATCTGGATACTTCCTAATTCAATGGCATTGCAAGATCGGGTTAAGTCGTTACAGTCATCTTGACCGCGCTCTATACAAACTTTAGTAGGAACTTGACCTTGTCATCGGTCCAAATAATGCAGTCAGGCTTTACTCTTGTCGTTTTTTTGTGTGTTCTGCCTTTGCTGTGGCATATTGCAAGTAATAAAGTGAAATATTTGCATTTGAAGAAGACAAAGAACCTCATGTTGTTCGACACAAACACAAACTTGCTGCCAAAGACGTGGTAAATCAGCTACTGCACATGCTCTATCGAACATTATTCAGAGAGGAGTCCTGGACACAAGTGAATCTGGATATGTGTGGACGGGCTGATTCAATTCGTATCCAGATACATGTGGATGCAGAACTTTTCAATCCGGAAAGGAAATTTTGTGAATTCAAAAGTATCCGGATACGTGTGGACGAGGCCTTAGTATTGGTTTAGAGAAGGAGGATGCCTTGAATCGAGTGAGATGGAGAGTAGGAGTTGGAGAGATTGCTGTTAGAGTGGGGTAAATCCGGCCACCCCCATTTAAGGGAATAACCTGCATCAAAATCAGATGATGACGATGATGATGATGATTATTCACCATTATAACTAATTTCAAATCCATACATGTATTAATGTTCTGAGTAAACTTGAAATTTGCTAAAAACAGCTAATAGCCCAAGAAACATTGCTGGAAGAAACATCTGGGACAAAAGTAAAGACGCTTCATGTATAATGTAACAGGGATATCAACAGGGGTAGATCCAGGGATTTTACAAAGGAAGGGGGTTAGTTTTCAAATGCTAGACCCTGTCCTCAAACTCCCTCAAAACTTTCCATGAATGCTGTCAACAGCTACTACAATACATCTTGTTTAGGTTTAAAACAAAAATTTCAATACACACTTTGGGATCAAAATACAATGTCTACACTTTAATACTGTACCTGTAAAATATATTGTTAATCTGTCTTCTTATATATGCCCTTAATCCCAAAAATTTCCCATAAACTCTATGAAGTATAGTTTTAAGAAAGTCTCTTTCTCTTGGATCCTCTGAGTCAAACAGTTCAAGAAGCTGAAAAGTAAAAAAAAACACAAAAAATATTAGTCAATGTCCCTAAATAATACAAATCACTAAAAATATTTAAAGTATATTCTATGAATTTTGATTCATTGCATACCTGCATTGTAAACTTTTGATCGATGCACTTCTTGGCAATATTTGGTTGGAAGTCAGGTGACTCCAAAAACCTCAGGAAGAATTCATAAACAATCTATGAAAAAAAGAAATAATATGAACAAACACTACAGCCTCATGGGCTATTGACTCCAGGAGCGGAGGCTTGTGCCCCCCCTTTTGGGAAAAATCGTGATCTGTGTTTTAAAATAACCCTTTAATAAACACCAGAATCTGAATGGTGCCCTCCCCCTTCAAAAGGCTAATCTGTAAGGTGCCCCCCCCCTTTCAAAATTTCTGGATATGCCCCTGGACTCGTAGTCCATTCGTCCTCAAGGTCTAATTGTTTGAGTAAAAACATACTAATCGGTCAAAAAGGATGTACAAATTACTATTTTGATCTGCCATCTTTTCTCTGAGAGTAGGCTATCACAAATAGATCTCTAGTAGAGTAACCAATCAGAATGCAGGATGCATGTTAGACTGTTAGTTATAACATTATAACATACGTATAAAAATTAGTAAGCATTAGATTGAATACCTTACTCAGGCATTGAACTGCACATTAATAATATGATTATAATCGCCAAGATTCTTTAAAACGTGAGACTAAACTTATACCACCATGTAAACAATGACATTACAAATAATCCTCTTGGCACTACTTTGGAAGAAAGTTGCCAATAGCCCCATCTTGAACTTTGTATTGGAAATAAAAATTGCCAGCAAAGTGTAAATTAAATTAACCATCTTTTGTTAGAGGTTGGTGCCTATGTTGTGGTTCAATTTTTTTCTTCGGTTCAGTTTATTCTTTGGTTCATTTTATTTAAACAAGTTTATTTTTTTCAAACTAGTTAATTTGCAACCAGTTAATTCTTTTAAACCAGTTTAAACCTTGTACAGTATCAGTCTTTTGTCAGCTGTTCCTAAAAGCTGGGCTTTATTTTTGAGGGTGTAGTAGACAAATTGGGAATTTCTTCGTCATATTCCAACCAGTACCCCATTTTACGTACAACTCTATGCTCCCCCTGTTTGTACCATTTTACCTTACATTAGACTGCCACACATTTTTTCTTTTTATTTAATTTTTTTTAATTGGCCCTCACCAAGAATTAAAGTTTTGACTTTTGGCTCTGGTTGGATCTGTAGTGCTACTTCATCTCCACTTGACCATGCAAGCAACCGTTGCCAGCATGCTAATTTTTATAGGTATCACTAGTTTTTGGTCTCAGACTGATACAAGAAAAATAAACTGATCTGAAAAAAAAACTGGTTTGAATCAATCAATCAAATCAATCCAATTTTGATCCGGGTTTATCCCCATAAATGGGGGTGGCTGGATTTACCCCACTCTAACAGCAATCTCTCCAACTCCCACTCTCCAAACCAACACTCTTGCTCTCCTTCTCCACTTGCATCTTCCACATCTTCTTTGGCCATCTTTGGTACTGTATATAGTATCTCTGTTTTAAACCTCTCATTTCTGATCCACAAAGTTGTATAGCGAATAGAAAACTTAAAACAAAGATATTTCAAATTGATTATTGCTGAATTACAGTACAGGTGAATTCAGTTTTTAATCATCTACAAGATTTTATTTGCTTAACAATTTAAGTCTGACTCAGTTTTGTTTCCTACAGCTGAAATTTTAAAAATAGAAGGAAATAGATTAGATATCAAGGTTTTGTTTTTAAAATGACAAACCTGACAATTGAATTATATCAATTAATAAATATCACATAGTTATTATATTATTAATAATAAAAAAAGGCAGCAAATATTTTTACCAATTCCTTCATTCTGTAGTATTCATCTATCACATATTGATATTTAGGTGTAGTAATTCCAAAGAATGCAGCTAGTTTCTCACCAAGGAATTCAGCAACTGAAGTTTAAAATAAAATTAAAACATTATTCATCGTGGAAATGAATATTAAACAATTAAAGATAGTAAATCTGATTGTTATCAATATTGTTACTGACAATATAATACCATAATCAAAAAGAGATAAAAAATATTCTTACCATGCAAGGCCCCAGTCGATATTGCTACGATATAATACCATAACCAAAGTGAGATAGAAAATATTCTTACCAAGCAAGGCCCCAGTCGATATTGCTATGATATAATACCATAACCAAAGTGAGATAGAAAATATTCTTACCATGTAAGGCCCCAGTCGATATTGCTACGATATAATACCATAACCAAAGTGGCCAGTTTAACTCTGACTGAAAGAGAAAAGATCAGTTAATCAGGCTTCAACATGTATCATAATACTAAAGAAAAATTATCACATTTATTTAGTAAATGATGAAGCAAACAATTTATGTTTTTCTCCATTTAGAGTATAAGGAGTAAATAATTTAAGTAAGAGTGAATCCCAAAGAGGTGTCAGGATGACAGAGAGGCAATGCCTACACTGCCAACCAATCAAGACCTGGGCCTGGTTGTTCAAAAGCCGATTAGCACTAACCCAGGGTTAAATATTTAACCCATGTTCTTGCTTCCAACCTTACAGGGAAGGATTTGAGCTGTAAGTTTGGGATAAACAATTTTTTTCACTAAAAATCCAAACAGTGTTCTTAAAGAAACGTTTACCTTTTCTTAAAGAAGAAATTGCTCCTTGAATTTTCGCTTAACCCAGGGTTAAAGTTAACCATGGTTACTATTTTACAACTTTCTTGTTGCTACTTCCTTATAACCATCCCGGAAGCCTCGATTGGGGTTGAGTCGTGAAATTCCCAGGAAATAGCTGTGAAAAATCCTGGAATTATTTAAAAACTATCCCCTAATAATCGCATGAAATTGTTTAAAATAAACAAGGGCACGAAATTAACTGTTTTGTTCTTTACTCTTGTATTATACCGTCAAGTGCAGATAGCACAAATGTGCTATTAGCTAACTTGAAGCCACGACTAGGACACTATGGCCACGTTGGTAGCGGGCTTTAACCCATAAATCTACCATAAAAAATAGTGAGCCTGATTACTAGCAGCCATGGACAGCTGTTTTGGCCTTTTAAGGCCTCATCAGCATGGCATAGCTAGCAAACAGGCTCAGGTTCCTAAAAAGAACATAAGATGTAGTAAAAGCGTAATGCTTGTGGGATGTGGCTACGAAGATAAACTCAAGTGTAGCAAAATGCCCTTGAAAACCCTGGAATTTTTAAAGTTTTTAGTTTCTACAAACTCATAGCATTATTGGCCGTATAAGTGTGTTATCTTTCAATGTTATATTGCCAGTTTTTGCTACCGCAGCAGATGATAACCAAGATAGAATCCGATTTTTCTCGAGTGACCCACGAATAGTCAGCTTTCTAATTTATATCGTCTGTAACAACATTTACATTAACCCTATGCTTAGTGTACTGTACCGATCTTTGAGTGAAAGTATGACACCATTATCATTTTTTCTTGTTTATCGGATACGTCATTATATTTTTGAGTTCGTTGCTCAGTCATTACCATTGACGTTAAAGGTTGGATATTCTGGAGCAAGTAATAGAAGCGCCACGGGTGTATGTTGTGACCATAGCTGAGGTTGTCAGACGAAGAATGTTTGCTACACAATATTTGAAGGTTAGTAATTTTGTAGTTATAAGCTAAGACGAGCTAAGCTAAACCCTTTACGAGCCAGGTGGCCCATTGGAGCTGCTTATATCTGGTTTCTGTAGTGTTAAGCGGATGAGAATCTTTGAGCCCTCCTGGTCTGGACACTAATCTATTGCAGGTTAGCTCCCAGCAGATGCTGGTACTCATTTACTTACCCCAGAAGGATGAAAAGCTGAGTTAGCGTAGGCGGAAAAGAAGGACACTTAAATATTCAAATCTATGCAGAACTGGGATCTAACTGGGGAAAGTGTGGTCGGAAAGCAGAGATCTTACCAACTGTACCAACCACGTATGTTCCCATCCCTATGGTCTCTTGTGTAGCCCCTCCCCAACTCCAGTCTAAAAGTCTATGATCTCTTTTATACCCC
>JANCMA020188600.1:0-13475 GCA_024336925.2 Zoanthus solanderi | reverse complement strand
GGTGTTCAAACGAAGACAACATGTTGTGCCCAACAATGTTGGATGATGTTGTCCCAAAATGTTGCATCCGTTTAAACAGGCCTTAAAGCTAAATCCTTTACGAGCCAGGTGGCCCATGGAGCCGGCACTTATCTCCGGTTTCTATAGTGTTAAGCGGATGAGAGTCTTTGACTCTATCTGGATGGGACACTAATCCATCGCCGGTTAGCTCCCAGCGGACGCTGGTACTTTTTTACATACCCCGGAAGGATGGAAAACTTAGTTACCTTAGACGGAAAAGAAGACCACGCAGATATTCAAATCTCGGCAGAGCTGGGATCGAACTGGGGACCTTTTGGTCGCTTTTTTTCTGTGTGGAATAATACTCGCCTTACATTATTTTGTATTTTTAACTGTTGTCTTCTCAGTGTTTCTCCTGTCTTATCATACTCTTTAGTTTTTTCCGTTATAAATGGAATGCTGCGTCGGTGTTTCTACAGAAACAGTTTTACAAATAGATAAGTTCTACATCGTAGTGATAAGAATTTTTAAACTGACGTTTTGGACTGTAGTCCTTCGGTGGATTGAAACATTCATTCAAGTAAAACATTCACTCCGATGAAAGGCTACAGTCCGAAACGTCAGTTTAAAAATTCTTTTACACTACTGTGTAAACTTATCTATTTGTAGAACAGTTTTTTCTGTTGTTCTTTTCACGATTTTTCCATTTTTATGTCGTTTTGTCTCACTCACCTTCCGATGCCTCCTCTATCTCCTGGTTCACCCATTCCCTATCCCTGTGTTCCTTTCAGAAGCATTGTGACTGGTTTTTCCGTATAACAAAAACCTACCGGATATAAACTGTTTCTTTGTAGGAACCCGCTTTTGATACTGAATACCCGGGGGTACTCCCTTATGTGGGATTTAGGTATGTGCCGCCCCAAAGGGTTTCTTCATTTATTAATTAATTATTGATTAATTTTGTGCACATGTCCCAAGCTTAAGTCATGAACTTTCATACGATGTTTGTTTTCACGACAGATCACGTCCCAGGACCACTGGGTTTGTTACATGTGCTCGGGCAAATCTGTCCGTTTACTGAAGAGGAGGAAAAACTGGCAAGAGAAACTATACCAACTCTTTCTTAACGACAAAGAGACAGATTTTGTAAGTGGATTTGTATTTTGGACTGGCGCATGCGTCGCGTATAACAGATTTGTACTGGCTGTTTTGCTAACGTTTTTCTTTTCTGTAGGGTCCTCCACGTGTTAACCCGCCAGTTCAAATAAATGATCGCAAGCCAATAAAAGTGCTGGCACTTTTTGACGGTATAGCCACAGGTGAGCAAGTGAAAGCGGTTTATCAGTAACTAAGCAGCTATTCGAATTAATTTGGATATAAATTCCCAGTTACAGAGCTCTTAAGTCTCACGCATTGAGCGTGAGTCTCACGTATTTTGATACAGTCACACGCTCTCACGCCGAGATCAGCATTTCTCACGCATTGGCACTCTTTTGGTATCAGGGGTGGTCACAAATTTCTAATTGCTCCTTTACTTACACTTTACTTTGGGCGATATTGGAACTTTTATATAATTAGTGCCCTGACAGCAAACTTTAAATTTCAAATTTCAAAACGTTTTCAGAAAGCCGCTAGTAATTGATTTCGCCTAGCTTCCTTACTCACTCTAACACAAGCCAAAGGAAAAAACAACTTACTCTTTGGAAAACTCCAAACTTAAGAGCTCTGCAGTTAATTACCTGAAGTGAAATATGAAGATTCTGGTGGCTGACTAAAAGCAGTATTTTCTGCAAAAAAAGAAATCAACTCAGTTTCGTTATTTTGGAATGGCATTCCAAAGCCTAGAATTGGTTCTTTACAAAGTAAAAGAAAACTTTCTGTTACTGTTGTACTGAAGATCGTGAATGAAATCGTAGACAATGAGAAGGAAACAAAGAATGATGGTTATGACAATGATGGTGATGATGATTGATTGAAATGGATAGTGATGATAGCAGTGATGGTGTTATTTCTGGTGTTAATGATGTTAATTAATGGCGATAGATTGTTTATGTTCACGTTGTTGTTCTTAATGATATTGAAAATCAGTCTTTTAATGTTGATGTTCTTTACGTTCTTGTAGATGAAGATGATGTTAAAGTTGGTGTTGGTGGCTTTAATGTTGTTGTTAAAAGCTCTCGTAAATGTTGACGAAGGTATGTTGTTTATTGTTCCAAGGTTTACAAGCTCTAAAAGATTTGGGCCTCGAAGTTGAGACGTACTTTGCATCGGAAATCGACGAACAGGCACTGCAGGTTTGTGTTACACAGTGTAGTAGCTAGGGGAGAATTCCTTTGTTTATAACCTCATCGTTACCGTAATTCTCTCACTTTGGATGCTTATTTTTTCACTAACCCATTTTCTATGTTCTAATTCCTAAGTAACGTTTTTGCGTTCTAAAACTTGACAAGGTTAGATCTATGGATTGATGCCCGATGTCAGCGTGGCCTGAGTGGACATTTTTAGTGGCTGCAAATGTTGGGTTCTAGCACAGAACTGCTATCTATGATTGCAATTCTAATTTCTAGGTTGCCAAAGTACAACAAGGGGACGTCATCCGTCATCTGGGAGATGTGCAACAAATTACTGAGAGTCAGGTTAGTACAATAAACTGATTGGAAAACATTTTAGAATAAACAGTAGCGTACCGGAGGAAGTGCTACTTGATTGGTTGAGAGTCTTGGTCAGCTTTATTTTAGTGTTTTTCATTGGTTAAAACTGAGTTTACGTATAATCTATGTTACTATGCCTGCGGTACTGAGAGGAGCCTAAAAACATGACGTTTCGTTGACTACATGTCACCATTATCAAATGTAAATTAAAAATAAATTAATAATGTAGTTAATGTAATACAGTGTAGCTTTCAAACTTTTGTTTCTTAATATATAGTTATTGAACATATATTTGATAATAATGTCATGCATGTCGTCGCCGAAACATCATGTTTTTATTTTGCTAATCATTAATCGTCTGATATAAATTCCCATATATTTACTGTTAATCAACTGTAAATCAACAACCTGTGATTAATCACAGCGATCTTTTCCAAACAGTTATTTGAAATTTTCTGGCGAGAAAAGTCAATACAATTGTGCAGAAAGTATTTTTCGTATTCTTTCAATGGAACACATCCGTAGATGAAGCTCAATTTTTTCTTTTGTCTAGTGACTGTAAAAGGCAGTTGCTAATGACAGTTTGACTTGCTATCACCTTCCTGCAGTGAAAGTTTTGTTAGCCGACGTAGCTCAATCTCGTCATTCGCAAATATTTGTGTTATATACTTCTTGAATAAGTGGAAATGCCGAACGGAAAATTATTTTGCTCGAACTCAGGAAATTTATCGTAATCAGTTTAATATTGCATACTTAATGACTCAGTGGAAGGGCCAGATTGAGAACAAGCAAGGAAATTTTATCATATTAAGTTTAATACTAAGAACTTATTGACTAAGTAGGACGGGCGGCCAGGAAAATATTTGGCTTGAGGTAAGGAAATTTTATCATATTCACTTTAATATTCTGTACTTATTGACTAAGTAGGAGGGCCAGACAGAAACCTATTTTGCTCGAGATTAGGATTTACGCATGAAGCGAAGCGACAAGATTTCAACCATACGCGTCATGTTTTAGAGCAGATTTAGGCGATAAGATTTAATGTCTCGTGCGTCAATCGCATGCGATCTTCTTGTAGGTTGCCCTTTATACAAACATGTAGAGTCCTCACTCAGAGGGAGATGAGTTAAAAAGGAAGAAGGAAGAAGAAGCTAGATTATATTGATGTCTTAAAAAGTTTACGATAAACAATTAGAAACAACGTTCTTAATATCTACAGATTCAGGAATTGGGTCCATTTGATCTAGTGTTTGGTGGTAGTCCGTGTAACGATCTTTCCATTGCAAACCCAATAAGAAGAGGAGTTTTTGGTAAGTTATGTTTTACAATATAGACCTAAAAGTTTCCCTCAGTTAAACAACTTCTTGGTTGGGCGCTGGATTCAATTTATTGTCTTGAAAACATGATAAGATGTTTAAAGCGTGGCAGGTTTTAAACGAATTCTAAGTCGTCATCACCGAGAATGTGTCATAACCATCATCAAGCTCATCATCATTTTCATTGCCACGTCCTCATTTCACTTATGTTACGGTCTTTCCTACGTCTTCATCATCATCATCATCATTGTGATAACAATACTTTATGTCTGCATGATCTACCCTACTTTTGATCTGCTCTACTTTATCACCATAATTACTCCAATTGGCTTCTTCACCATAAAACTGCTGACTAGTTGGATCAGTTGGGAAGAAGTCTGCCTTCCAGCCACAAGATCCCGGGCACCATCGTTATTTGGGAGCTAATCTGCGATGAATTAGTGTTGCATGGTTGGCGCAGTTGGTAAGATCTCTGCCCTCCAACCAGAAGGTCCCCGGTTCGATCCCGGCTCTGCCAAGATTTGAATCTTTGTGTGACCTTCTTTTCCGCCTAAGCCAACTCAGCTTTTCATCCTCCCGGGGTAGGTAAATAAGTACCTGCGTCTGATGGGAGCTAACCTGCAATGGATTAATGTCCCATCCAGGGGGAGTCAAAGACTCTCATCCGCTTAACACTACAGAAACCGGAGATAAGCACCGGCTCCGTGGGCCACCTGGCTCGTAAAGGATTTAGCTTAGCTTTTAGCTATGGGAGTTGCAAACTTTCATCCGCTTTACACTATGGAAAACACCGGCTTCAAATGGAGCCACTATGCTCATGAAAGGATTTAGCTTCATAATAAAACTCATCATCATAGTCAATCACTCCCTCATTTCAGTTACGTTTCCGTCTTCTTTGTCTTTATCATCGCCATCATCTTTGTCGCCGTTCATGATTGTGATTGTAACATCAAAATCATTACAATCATCATTAAGAACATTGTCGTTACCATCATTGCTGTCACCATAAGGACGTCTATCTTTATAATTCCGCTATTTTTGTCCCATTAATACCCTTGTTCTTATCATATGGAATATGAATTATTGTCGCTATTTTTACTGTTTCATCACCATTATCCTAGAGCTTTCGGTTTCATATTTTAATATATTTCAGAGGAAGCAGTCGACTGTTTATCACCGCACTGTAAACTTTTTTTTCATTGTCATTATTATCGCCATCATCATCATCATCATCATCATCATCATTTTACGATCTTCTTCGTAATCATCAATTTACGGTCATTATGATCGTCTTCTTCCTCATCATCGTCATCACCAAAGTTATTCAGTTTCCCACGTACAATATATACATTATCATCATTCTGCCATCATAATCATCATCATCATCATCACCATCACCTTCATCACCACCATCATCACCATCTTCATCATCATTAGCATTACTACCATCATTATCATCATCATCATCATCTTCATCATTATCTACCGTTTTAACAGTCATCGTCATACCTTATATTATACCATACTATTCAATCTTATTCATTTTCTATGCGTATAGATAAAGAACATGATGATTTGGATTGTCATCATTATCATTTTCACCGCTCCATCATCATCATCTTATTATGCTTTTTCTCAACCTTTTTAGAAGGAAGTGGTCGACTGTTTTTTGAGTTTTTCCGTCTCATGATGTACGCGCGGCCAGATGCGAACACCGAACGACCGTTTTTTTGGTTGTTTGAAAATGTGGTAGGAATGAAAACGGAAGATAAAACTACAATATCCAGATTTTTACAGGTAAAGAACCTTCATTCAAATACTGGAGGTTTAAGCTTTCTTTATCACCATTTGAAGCATATATAATAGAGCTGCACTGATGGACCCACTAAAAACAACCTGCTTACAACAGCTGTGGCTTCTTTGCTTTTTATTACTGTACTGATAGTTTTATTATTGCTGTACTTATAGTTTATTATTGCTGTGCTGATAGTTTATTATTACTATTTTGGTAGTTTTATTGTTGTATTGATAGTTTATTATTGTTGTACTGATAGTTTATTATTGCTGTACTGATAGTTTATTTTGCTGTACTGATAGTTTATTATTACTGCACTGTCAAGTTAATTTTCACTTACTACATCAGCCTTCATTTAATATTCTTGTTTATTATTACGTTGTTGGTAAGAACTATTTTGTTATGTTCGAGCATTGAACCACTTAAATTATGGGACACCCTTCCTTATTTTATATATTTTTTATGTATTTCAGTGTAACCCAGTTGTGGTGGACGCTAAAGACATGTCGCCTGCTCACAGAGCGCGTTATTTCTGGGGAAATCTTCCCGGCATGCACAGGTGGGTGATTTCTAGTTACACAGAAGCTCTGCAGACATTTCTAATTTTACGTTATCCATAGTTTTCGCTACGTACCAGAATGAAGATTTTGATGATAAAATTTCTTCTGTTTTCATTAACAGTAACCTATTATTCGTAACCAAAACTCAATGCTTGTGGGATGTAAATCAAGTTTAGATAGTTCATACATGCTATTTGCTAACTTGAAGCCACTAAAATCGGCACTAGGGCGGCGTTGGTAGCAGCCATTTCCCCTAAAGTCTAACGTAAAAAATAATGAGCCTGATGTGAGCAGCCATAGACAGCTGTTACGGTGTAGTGTAATAGAACGCCAGAGTTTAAAGGCCGGTACACACGAGGGAGCTTGCTCCTGCAACACGCTCCCGCAACACGCTCCCGTAACATGCTCCCGGAGCAAAGCTCCCTCGTCTGTACCATCGATTTCATGCGAAAAAAATTGTCGCGCAACAAAATTTTTGCTCCCGGGTTTTGCTCCATTGAATCAAACTGGTTAAATATAAGGGAGCAAGCTCCAGGAGCAAATCTGTTGCGGGAGCGTGTTGCGGGAGCAAGCTCCCTCGTGTGTATCGGCCTTTAAACTCTAAGAATTTTCCATGGCGCCCCATGGAGGGGTTATTGTATAGCCAAATAAAAAATTCCCCGTTTCCCTGATTTTTTTTAAAAAGTAAATGAGACATGCGGTGTTTTTTTGGTTAAGAAGCATGTAGCACCTTTGAAACCTTTTTAAACAACAATAACAACTGTGAAAAACGTTTTGTTGCCATCTCGGCAACATCGCCAGGTCAAGCGAGAAATAAACTATATGATAATATATAGGAGAAACTAGTCACACATGAAATTACAATTAGATGATCTAAGCTTAGATTAATACAGATATTTTAGAAAATAAAAATATAGAAATAAATATTGACAACAATGAGCAGGACAAGAGTGTTGTAAGTCTGAAAATTATAATATTTTAATTCTCTTAGTTTTTTTGTTTTTATGAACAAAACTCTTGGAAAACAATTAATTCTCTTAGTTTTTTTGTTTTTAAGAAATGAAAAACGTTGATGCGACCGCGACTTTTTTAGCAATGCGGGCGATGATGAGAAACTGGGAATTTTTTTAATTGGCCTAATACCGATGTAAAGGGGAAAAACCTCGAGTTATCATGAAGAAATTGTTTCTCGCATTGCACTAATGTAATATGTTTATACCGTAACATAAAAGCAAAATTCAAGTTGTCTTTCTAACGATTAATTAGGATTACTATTTGATAGACAGAGCCTTTGGAAAAGTAATTTTGCACTTGGGAATGTTAATAAAACTGTTTTCGTACTCTGTAGTGGTGTGAAAAATGGTAGACAAATAGTGGGTATTGCTCGGTCCTCCATCGGTTGTTTTTGCAATACACTTTCATAACTGTAATTTAATACACCAATACTAATAATTATAATTAAATTATCAGCAAAGGCTTTTTCCAGGCTAGTGAATGTACGTCTTCACAAGAGATTCTTTTCTATCGACCTAACTGTGAAGACACCGAAAATCTCTGCAAACACCTTACAATACCAGTCCAACATGATTTCTAGGAAATTTCGTATATTTTGGTGTTCCACACAAAGCTATATCATCAGCTTTATCGTTTGTTTTTTTTTTTCATTTATTAATATTGTTCATTAAGTACTGCGTTATTGTTTTTTAAAAATACATAAATAATCCATTGTCATCACTACCGCTATCAGTCCCACTATCACGTGAAATACCAATGCCATCATCACCGTCGCTATTAAAATTTAAATAGACCATCGCCATCATCTCCATTGTTTTCACAATCATTACCACTATCATCATCGAGGTAACTACAATCATTGTCACAAACATCTACTCCACCATTACTATCATCATCAACACCAGCAACATATTGCCATCACCAACATTACCACAACCACCGTTACTAGCACCACCATTTCCACCAGCACCATTACCATCGCCAGCATTACCATCGCCACAACAATTACCATCGCTATAAAACGACCATCACCATCAATGAAGTCTTCATCACCGTTAACAGCAGCATCACTGCAAACGCCATTATCGTCACGTTTACAAGTACAATGTGACTGTTGGATTATCGCACGTTTGAGACTTTCACTCAACAAAACGAACACTGTGATTGGTTGATTCTTGGTTACTTGCTCTTGATCAAATTCAAATATCCCGACCGGTATACAATCGCGCAGTTGTTGCCCGCTATTGTTTTTTGTTTTCTTTTTTCTTTTCATTTCATTTCTTTTCTTTTCTTTTTCTTTTTTTTTTTTTGCTTTATATAACAAAGCACTTAATGTATGGTCCCTCGAAAAGCTAGTTAATTTTGTTTTCCCTCGAGTCCTGATGTTTGCCTCCACTTCGTCTCGGGAAACATTACCCTCGGAAAAACAAAACAACTGTTTCCCTCGGGACCATACATTAACTGTATAATGTTTACGCAATAGTTTTAAGCTGTTGCTCAAATTGTTTAAACTTTTGCATTGCAGGCATTACTCCGAGATGTCAATACCAGATATTCGTGGGCTAAGCCTGTTTAAGGGACTAATATCACACAGCCATAACTACAGATATCCACAGACGTTTCGAAATAAGGATGTTGTCATCTTAGGAGCAGGCGCTTCAGGATGGGATATTGCTCTGGATATGTCAACAAGTGCAAGCAATATCTACCTTAGTCACGAGAATTCGCAATTAAAGTTAAAACTTCCTGGTCACATAAAACAATTACCTTCTATCAAAGAAATAATAGACAGTGAAACAGTATTATTTAGAGATGGTGGTATAAGGCGAGTTGACGCCCTCTTGTTTTGTACAGGTTACAAATATACATTTCCGTTTCTTAGTCCATCTTGTGAAGTTACGGTAGACACAAAAGGAAAACGCATTAGGTCATTGTACAAACACATATTTCACACAAACTTTCCATCGCTGGTTTTTATTGGCATTCCCGCAATTGTCTGCCCGTTCCCTCTGATTAGTCTGCAGTCCCGGGCAGTAACAGCTGTACTTGGTGGGAAATCCCCTTTACCAACCCGTGAACTCATGGAAGCTGACATCGAGAAGGAGTTGTTAAATCGAACGGCACAAGGATGGCCTGAGCGACATGCACATCGTTTCGCTGAAAAACAGTGGGACTACAATGCTTCCATTGCAGAACTAGCAGGTTGTGAAAATTTGTCTCCAGTCGTGCGGCTCTTATACGAGCACTCGTGGCGCCAAAGAACTTTCAACACTATAGGATATCGTAGAGAAGATTTCTGCTTAGTAAACGAAAATACCTGGTGTCATCGCTCTGACAAACTGGATTGACGACATGTAGTTTTTTAATATTTCATTCGAACATCGCCGACAGTGCACCTCGATTATTCGCTTTTTCCATTATCTTCGTCCAGCCCAGCCATTCTTCGGCATCTCTCCATCATCGTCTTTTTAGCCTTTCTCTTCCGCGCCCTTATTCAACATGAGGTGGCGTTCGAGCCCAGCTGTTCGTAACACATATTCCAAATACCTCAAGTTACGTTTCTCCAGTACGTCCATTACTACAGTTTACGGTGCAATTTAGTAGTACACGAAAACAGCTTGGGTTTATCACTATCGAGTGATATAATCAACCTTCACTTCTAACACTTCTCATTCATTTGTAGTCTATATTCTTGTATTTGTTTTTTATTACTTAAAAATAAATTTAAAATTTTTGTATAGCTTCTTTTTCTTAACTTTTGTTTCTATTTAAACAATGTGCGTCACAAAGGCAGTGATGTAAACATTATCTGTGAACAATATGGCTATTTAAGCCAGTTTCAATGAAAATACTTCCGAGCTAAACAACCAGTTTAAACAAAGGGACGCTGTGATTGCCCTCCAATATACGACTAGGCATCCTTATAACATCAAACACTCAGGTGTGTCATCTAGCATATGATTAGGATCCTTATATCAAACACTCAGGTGTGCCCTCCAGCATATGATTAGGCTTCTTTAACATCGAACACTAAGGTGCGCCCTCCAGCATATGATCAGACTTCTTTAACATCGAACACTAAGGTGTGCCCTCCAGCATATGATCAGACTTCTTTAACATCGAACACTAAGGTGCACCCTCCAGCATATGATCAGACTTCTTTAACATCGAACACTAAGGTGTGCCCTCCAGCATATGATTAGACTTCCTTAACATCAAACACTAAGATGAACTCTTTGGCAAACGAGTAGTTCAGCTCTCAAGCAAACAAGTATGGGTTCTTTCAGTTAAAGGAGTAGGGTGTTTCTCAGCTTACGGGTGCGTTTGCTTCCCATCACACAAATATCAGTGCTCTTTACCAGGCGACCCTCCTTAAAAATGTATGGATATGTTCTCCATGAGGTGTACTCCCTTGTGAGCTGGTCTGCTCAACATAAGATGCTGCATTCTTCCAACCAAATTGAATTAATGTTCTGACAAAACAAGGTGTGCTTTACATTAAGTTGATGTTGTGCATAACAGTCGCATTAGCATGTTCAATAAGAGCGAGGTGTTGCTTCACTCCCAAAACAAAATCAAATTTCTCAACAATAACCTCAAATAAAGTGCTTCACCCCAATAGAAGGTATGTAATGCTCGTCAATTTGAAGCTCGCGTTGCGCCAAGCTTCAAGCTAGACCTCTCCGTAATTGGTATGACCTGTGGACTGGGCGTGGCTCTGGGCAGCCCTTTGACCTGTCAGTGGAGTACCGCACACTAGACATCTAAGGGAAAACCTGGACAAATCTGTGTACTGCCGGACCTGCGTGAATAAAGTACAGGAAGCTGTTAAACAACTTTGAAATGTGTTGACGATAAAACATAATTTCTAAGTTAAAGAAAAATCAAGGTTTACACTGTTATGACAATCGTAACAAGAACGTTTGAGACGGCATTTTGTGCTTAGAACAAATCGAGATTAGATACCTACAAATATCTAAACCTTTAATAACAATGCATGTTGGTGGCCTATAAAAAGAAAACCAGTGCACAAGATGAAAAATTTAACTATTTACAAAACTGTTCTTAAAAGTTCAAACTTGTGTTGTGATAAACTGCCAAACAAAAAGCTAACACACGAGTCAGGATTTTTATATTCTTAAGTTTGAAATGTAAGGACTACACGCTGGGCCTAACTACCGTTACATTAAACAGTTTCTTCAATTCACCAAGGACTAAAGTTTTGTGAAACGTATTTTTTTAAACTTTCAAAAGTTTCACATAAATTTCCAATAAATCGACAGAGTTTAATAATAAACGAGTTAGCTGCCTAAAATGCCAGAAGTTTCAGAAATTGAAAACTTTTTGGTTAACAATATTTTTTAAAATAAATGTTAAGACTAAAATAGTTGAGATCGACAAGAAGGAACTAATAGTGTGCTATGGTTTGGGTGTCCTGTGACTGCTAAGCAGAACATTTAAGACTTCGTGTAAGGACACCAAAATGGCCTCCCTGCATAATTTTGCAGGAGCAAATCTCGATTAGGAATCTGGTTCCAAGTTATGGCGCTAAGTGCTGACACGTGCTGGAATTTTACACAAGCTTAGGTTCACTTTAGTTTGTACTATCTTCAATTCAAGAATCTTCAACTTAGTATGGATAGCTCCACTTTTGGCGAGTAACTACGCTTACAATTTTTCAAGCTCCTCGAACGCACTTTTCATCTCCACTACTTCTAATTATAAAAATAAGCGAAGGTTTTGGATCAATGTGCCATCACTGTAAAACGTGAAACTGAAAGTGGAAAAACGTTCAATATAAATGTCACAAAAATTGAATCTAAAACCAATTTAACTCCCTTGTGGAACAATGTCAAACGAGAAAAACCTAACTATTCAGATTTGGCTTGAAATACGAGAATAAATTGCTTCAAATAACTTATTTCCCGTTCTTCAAAACTGTGCTCTAACAGTGATCTAACAGTGATCTAACACTGATCTAACAGTGATCTAACAGTGATCTAACACTGATCTAACACCGATCTAACAGTGATCTAACAGTGATCTAAAAGTGATCTAACAGTGATCTAACAGTGATCTAACAGTGATCTCTGTACATATTTATAAGCACTGCTTTTTTTGTGTCTCCTTGCCTTATTTTATTTTGTATAATATGTGGTATATGTAAATGGCAAAACAAATAAACTGAAACTGAACTGAAACTGTACTTTGCGAACTGGTTCCGAATTCGATATTTTGCTGTATTGTTTAAGAGCATTTTTTTTAATTTTGTAGCTTACCTTTCGAGCATCTTCTGCTAATGCCAAAGCTTCTGTGAGTCGAACATCATCGCTGGCATCAAAAATAGTTTGTGCTGGGCCTTGAGGATTAGTGACTGCCAATGGGTCATAGTGGACACCGTCATATAACAAAAATGAGCGGTTCTTGTAAGCTGCATCCTCACCTAAAAATATGCAGGAATTATTAAGCAAAATATAATTTGAAAACAATACTTTATTTCTAGATGTTTTTATATCTTTTTAATATATGTTTTCCGGAAATTCAAAGGAGATCAAGAGCTTTGAATTAAAACTTGAGATTCCTACTTAAGTAACGTAACATCCTTTAAAAAGTGTAGTTCTCCTAACACGCGCTTATTACCGGTTTCTGTAAATAACGAATATATAATATGATTAAAATCGCTCTCAAGAAGACAGAAGATCTATTTTTTGTATTTCATTGATAATCATAATTACAAACACAAGTCTTGGTATCTAATATTTCTAAAAATACTTCAATAAGAACACTATAACGGCTTTTCGGGCCTGATGTTTAAAAAAGCAGGGTTTTCAGAAGAAATTTTCAATAGAAGTCCCAGGGGCCCCTTCGTTGTTGAATTAGGGGTCCCAAATAAATTTAAGGGGTCCCACCTGATTACCTACTCTGTTCAAACAAAATTTCTGTCATCAAAAGTTTATGGTAAACCGTAATGTCCTGTCAATCTTCTGCGTCCCAGAAACGCATTGTATTTCATTTTTTGCGTCCAAAATAATTTTTTTAGCATAAAAAAAACCGCAATATTTTGGGTTAATAAAAGCCCTGGAAACTGAATATGATATAATCCTAAAAATCCTAAAATAATAAAATATAAAAGGTCGAT
>JANCMA020188494.1:0-13477 GCA_024336925.2 Zoanthus solanderi | reverse complement strand
CCCTCCCCCCTAAAATAAAGAAATGCTACCAAATCCTTGACTAGTTGCCTACAGGCACATGTAATTACATGCCTTTTTTGGACAACTTGCAAGTAAAAAAATCTGACAGCAAAAAATGTATAAAGATGATGGCCAAAAAGACAAACATATTTGTAAAGAGCTTCAAATTGCTTAACTTTTTGGTTAAGTCGTTATTATTGAACTCCATCTGTAATTTATAGTTCACTAAACAGCAAATCACATTCATTGTTATATTTATTGTCATTGACCCAGGCTAAATCCTTCATGAGCCAAGTGGCCAATGGAGCCAGTTATCTCCAGTTTCTGTAGAGTGTGTTAAGAAGATGGAATCAATGGCTCTTCCTGGATGGGACACTAATCTATCACAGGTTAGCTCCCAGCAAATGCTGGTACTCATTTACCTAGCCAAGGATGGATAGCTGAGTTAGCATAGAAAATAAGGTCACACAAAATTAATATTCAAATCACAGAAAAGCCAGGAATCAAACTGGGGGCCTTGGGTCTAAAGGCAGAGATGTGACCAGCTACACTAACAACAACCATCCTGTCATTGGCCAAACAAAATCTTTTTTCTTTCTTGACAAAATTTTGTACCTGTTCTACTGGTTCACGTTCATCCAAAAAAGCTTTGCACTCATCCAATATGCATTCTCATTTTCTTGGAACTGGCCATTAATACACATGTTCCAAAAATTTCAGCCATGGAGTGAAACCATTACATAGCAAAATTTTCAACCCAGGGCTGAAATTTCAGCCAGGCCAGCTCAAGTTGGGCTGAAAGTTCAGCTTGGCATTGAATTCAGCCTGGTGTTGAAAATTATATAATCACACATTTGATTCAATAAGGCTTTTGTATTATGTGTACATTTATCTGTAGAATCTCAATCAAATTGTAAATTATAAATTAAACAGTTCACTACCTGCCTAGAATAGCGAAGCTAACTGCGGTAGTGAATATTTATACTTGTATTTATAAATGATAATAAAGATTTGTTGTTGGATAATCAGTAAGCCAAGCAAAACAAATGTATCGCTTGGTATTTGTGAAAAGAACTTATTAAGAAGGGAGAATCGATTTTTAGATCCGCGTTTGTAAGTTAACAGCAGGATTTATTGTTAGACGCTTACAGTATCAGGTTTTTTTTGTATCGACGTCGGGTTTCACGTAAAAAGGTTGTGACAAGTTTATGCCATTTTGAATTTCAGACGGGAAGGAAATCGTAGATTTCAAACATAAGATGTGTCTAAAACTTTTGTTTTCTAGTATTTCAAACGCATCGGCAAAAAAGGAAATACCAGTTTTCATAAATGTACTGGACATACATGAAAATTTTCGAACATAAAAACGAAAAGCAGGAGAATCCCTTCGCTGAGGCTCAAGCATGTAACGCAAACATCAAAAGTGACCTTAGTTAACCCCTAGATGTTTACGGTTAGACGTATTCGGGAACAAAACCTGGATCTAAGTTTCTCAATAGATAAAGTGCTGTTGTAACTATTTAGTCTTGAGTTTACCTGATATATTCTAACAAAGCTTTTGCAACTTTTCAAGGTCGTGGTTGCAACAGGGAGTCTTGCTCTTGGGATTCACATGCCGTGCAAAACTGTGGTATTCCTAGGCGACAGCATTTATTTAAATTCTCTTAATTATAGACAGGTTTGTAAAAAAGGGATTATCTATTATGTTTTTAACAAAATAATATTATTAGTAATGTCGCCCATAGATAAAGAAATTGGCGAACTGTGGTTCCTCTGCTGAGTAAATTTTTGGATAAAGTCATCCACAACCAAAGGTCCCATACCATTTTACTGTATTTACATGAGTGATAATCAATTGTTCGAAACACGTAATGTATTTTTTTCATTACTGTCGATATACAGATGTCTGGGAGATCTGGACGCCGAGGATTTGATCCAATTGGAAATGTTGTTTTTTGCGGAGTTCCACTTCCGAAGGTTCGTCGTCTTTTGAATGCCGAGGTACCCAGTATTCAGGGAAACTTTCCACTCACCGTATCACTTGTATTGAGACTCATGTTGCTGGTTGCAAAAAGTGACAACAAGCAAGATGCAGAAGACAAAGTAAGCCAATAATCATGTATCTTGGCTTTGGTTCAGCCAGTATCTTCAACTGGCTTGAAAATGACACTGCTTGGTTCAGTCAAATTTAGTAGGTGCTATGTATATTGTGAAATCGGAAGTGACAGTTGAAAAGGGATGAGAAAAGTGGTATTAGCTTTTCGGTCATTTGTTCCAAAACGCTAAACTGAGTGAAACAAGTATGGGTAGAACATACGTGCAAACTTTAAGTGCTTGCAGTCAGTAAAATGCTTTTTATTACTCTTTCAGCCATATCTCACGAACGCTATGTTTTTCAAGAGAACGTTTAAGACAGAATACATATTTTTCAGCAATAAATATCTTGGGTAAAGTAGGGGATCAATACAAGAAATGTTTTTATCTTTTTTCCCTGATGGGGATCGAAGTGAAGGGGAGAGGAGAATATTGAGAAGCGGTAGTGGAAAAGGGAATAGGAAAAATGGGGAGAAAAGAGCAGGGAATGAATAGGGAAGCAGGAAAAGATGTAAAAGGAATGGGAACAAAAGCGGCAAAGGGATAGGAAGAGAAAGTGTAGAAGAAAAGGGTGGTAAAAGAAAAAGATAAAAAGGGCCAAGTAAGTTGGGAGAAAACGAGAGAAAGGCAAAGTTGAAAGAAAGGGAAAGTTAGGAGAAAAGGGGAGAAAGAAGACGTTTGGAAAATAGTGGAGAATTAGGAATGTGGGGAAAAAGGAAAGGGAAGGGAGAGAAATGGCAAGTTGGGAAAACGGGGAGAAATGGGAAGTTGGAAAAAAGGGGAGAAATGGGAAGTTGGGAGAAAATTGGAGAAATGGGAAGTTGGGAGAAAAGTGAGGGAAAAAAAGGTTGAGGGAAAAGAGAAAGGGGTCAGGATTTAACAGAATCCTATTTTAATCCATTTTGTACTTGTATAAATTTGACAGGCCATGTCACTATTAGAATATCCGTTCCTGTGTTACCCTCAACCAGACATCAAGAGTCAAATAAAACACCATTTCCTTTTTAGCTGCGAATTTCTCGTTAGGCAGGTAAGATACGTGACTAATTTTTAATATAACATATGTTCGATTCTGAAGAAATTAGCTATGACTTTCAAAATTCGGAAACAAGAAGTAAAAAGAATGAAACATTTCTTTATACCGTTGGTATTCAAGCCCCTGATCAATTGACCTAATAATGAAGCCACAGCTATTGGTATTTAAGCCCCTGATCAATTGACTTAACTATGAAGCCACAGCTATTGATATTCAAGCCCCTGATCAATTGACCTAATTATGAAGCCACAGCTATTAATATTCAAGCCCCTGATCAATTGACCTAATTATGAAGTCCCAGCTATTGATATTCAAGCCCCTGATCAATTGACCTAATTATGAAGCCACAGCTATTGATATTCAAGCCCCTGATCAATTGACCTAATTATGAAGCCACAGCTATTGGTATTCAAGCCCCTGATCAATTGACTTAATTATGAAGTCCCAGCTATTGGTATTCAAGCCCCTGATCAATTGACTTAATTATGAAGCCACAGCTGTTGGGAGCAATTCAATTGAAGTGGATTATTTAGTTCCATCCAAAGATATACAATGAATAATTGATTGAGTTGAGTGTTTATTAGCAATGACGGCGTTGCTTTCATACAGCCCTAATTGATTTTGTTTTATTTATTTATTTATTTATACATTTATTTGTTTATTTATTTATTTGAGAATTTCAACAAATATATTGGTGTTAAATTGCATTAGGACATAAATTTCCTGCTAGGTTTAAACACTTACCTCAACTTCTTACAACATATATTCATGAATCGGAAGCTACTCCTTAACCGCCTTAACTCATAAAATCTAGTTACAAATATGCTTTAGTTACAGACATTTGCATGGCGATATTAGTTTTAGCATCAAAAACGTTTAACAGTTTTTTCAAATGAAATTACTTATGTTGAAGTTTGAAGGAGTAAGGATTTTTTTTAATATCGTTTGGTAGTCTATTCCATATTAATATTAATCTCTTGAAAACATAATCCTGGAAGGAGGGTGTGGATAGAAATTTTAAAGACGGTGTGTATGACCCTTTGGTAAGAAAAAAAAAAACAATAACTATGTCTAATGTGTCGGAAATAATACAAGGTTTAGATGTTAACGCTAGTAATTCAATGGCAGTAACTTGAGTCTGATTTAAGGGGCAAGTTTACAGTTTTCTAATGTAAAATACTTATCTCTTGAAATGCTTTCAACAGGAAATAATAATAATTGGAAGAGAGATTTCTTGGCCTGTAAATGAGAGCGCATTAAAGAACAGTAAAGATGTTAAAAGCACTGTATTACCAACAATGCCTGTTCATTTTCCTTAAGACAACCAAGCATGTTTGAGTTTGCTTTTGTGATCTTTCCGCGAGGTTTCACTAGCAATTAAAATATGTATATACTATTCAATAAAGGCAGCCTCTAATGGAATTGAAATCAATTGTAGAATTGCACACAGTTTAGGTATCTTGTTGATGAACAGTAACTGTTTTGCTATTTCATTTTCAGCAACATTTATGTCTGTTCAGATATCTATTTACCTTGACTCAATTTGAATCATAGCTACAATGAGTCGTTTGTAACAAGGAAACATCATTTAAAATAAGGGTGAAATTGCATCAACTCGAAAAGCTTATTACGGTGGCTTGAAAAAGGGCTCAGCAGAATAAAATCGTTAATAAAACTCTTGTAGTGTGTCTGTAAGTAGATGAAACAAGTGATTTACAATCAACTCTCGTTTCAAACTTTTGATCATCGCCTTAAGTAAGATGCTGGTATTTTAAACGTTAGCCCTGCGTGAAAAAGACAATGACGAGCGGGTAACGCTCGAAACATCAGCTTTTTAATGTGCAAAATATAAAACATGTACGATCTCTTTTTTGGGTTCTTTGTTATGCTGATTGAAGCTTAGGTAGTTTGATTCGTTTTAAATGATTATTTTCCTCAAACTTTTAGGGTTTCCTGGATTTGAAAGGTGTTCCTCAAGAGATGTCTGGCTTGGTCACACATCTTCATTACCACGAGCCTTCAAACTTTATCTTTGTGTACTTTCTTCAAAAAGGACTCTTTCATCATCTTTGCGAACGGACTTCAGGTATCTTGATTAACAAACGGTACATTTGAAAAATCTGACACACTTTTTCAAAAATAAAGTGCCATGACAAACATCTCAATATTGGCTAAACAAAATTTTTACTTCTATTATTGAAGGAAAAATTACAGAAGAAGTAATGCGAGAGATAGTGTTGGTTTTAAGTCATTTGTTTGGAAGGAAGAAGTTACGTCAATCTCGGGTTCGAGGAATCAAATTTTCCTCGTCAAAGGTACAGTTGAGCTTGTTAGCAGGCTATGTTTTTTTACGATCATAATTAGCATACTTCATTGTAGAATCCTTGCGGGGATGTATTCCATTCTCCAAGAGGCATGGGTTTGCATGTTTCTTATTATTTTAGTTATTTTGTCTTTTTTTATATTTTTGCATATATTTTTTTCTTTTTTTCCATGACTCGCATGCCTCGCAAGTATGACTCACTGGCTAGCATATTGCCGGTATACACTCACTGTTAAGTCTTTTCGCTGATTTTTAATAATAGGTAAACTGTTTGTTATATTACAACTCTACTATACCTGTTGGAAAGCTACGCTCAAGTACTATGAAGCAAAGAAATATTCGAAGTCGTCAAGTCTATGAAGACCTACGGTTTCAAATGTATAAAATATAGACTGTAATGACGAATAATCCACTTATGTCCAGAATTGACCGCAGCAAAGAAAACTCCGAAATCCACGAAATTTACAAACGCCACCACAAAAACCCCGAAAATTACGAAATCTCCAAAATTTTAAGATTATTATTTATTTAACCATTATTATTTAAGTTTCAAGATTATGTTGTTTTTGTTGTTTTAGTGTTGAAGTGATAAAATCGTGTTTTTCGTTACTGAGGTCGATTCTGGACACATCTCATGAATACCGTATACAAAATGCCGCATCACGTAGAATCTGAAAAGATCTAACGGCCACGGGTTGGATAAACCGACTATTACTAGTATGTTAAAATTACTATTTGTAAGTCCATTTGGAGCCACTCTACTTTAGGACTAGGCATGCGCTCTTGGTTTAACCTAAGCAGAAGCCCGAGCCATTGTAAGCCTCGTCTCTTAATCTCAAGCACAACCAAGCACAACCTAACGTTTTCAAAGTAGTCGCCAATGCCAAAAAGTTAGGAGCAATTAAAAAAAATAAAACAAAGAAAATAAAAAAAATGCACGAGACAACATTGTCAAAATGAAGGGCTTTTCTAGGATTGGAGTGAAATGACTTTATTACTTAACTAAACGTTTTGTTAAGATCTCAATACAACAGTTCTGGCAATGTAGTGAATCATTAACAAACAGAGGCGTCAAGAAATATCACGCTGAACTACATAATGTACTTGTCATCATTGATGGAAAAACTAAGATGTGTCCAGCCCCTTCTGTAAATATAAAATCTTCAAAATCTCAGTAAACATTAATATATTTTAGTAGTTCCTTCATGCCCTGGAAGCACGTTTACTAAATCTATTCATTTTATTGCAAAGGCCGAAAACATCACAGCGCGCAGTGATTTAAGCAGGATAAGGCAGTAATCAAACAAACCAACTGAGAGCACGTGGAAGATGTCGCTACAATCAGAAATGCGTTGTTAGCAAAAGGGACATTTCACAATGTAAAACGTAACGTTTTGAAAATCCAAGATGGCGGATAATAACATGTTTGCTAAGTTTGAGTAAGTTAGTGCGCACAAATTTCATTCAAACGCAGACTTCTGTTTACGCCAAACACCCCTGTTTGCCCCGAACGTGTTTTTTTTCGAGCGGAGCTGCGTTTATTTTAACGCAGCTGTGTTTTCTTCCAACTAATTTTGTTTTGAACAAAGTTAACATCAAAATATAGTTTTATTTTGTTGTAACGAATGTTTGACTTGTGTTAATTAATTTTCAGTCCTCGTAAAATAACAAGTGAATAATCGTGTATCAACTAACTTTTGTTATATTCAACTCACAATTCTTTTTTCACAGAAACAAATATTTGTTATAAATGACTAATAATTATTTGACATTAAGTTTATGTCAATATCGAAGGTTCATTAATTCGAGTTTTAAGACTGAATATCTCAAAACCGGATGGACAAAAGTTATTGTTTATCAAAGCACATTTTTTGCAAAAGGAGTACCCCTGGCACAACTCAGCATGAATTTAATGTGTAATTTTGATTAATTTTTGGCCTCGATACAAACAAAATCTACAGCAAAAGTAATTCATTTTGTTGCCATAATAACACAGCACAAAAAAAGAACTTTTTTCAAAACAATTTCGTAGTCGTATAGAATTCGGCTTTAGCCAATCAACACGTGATATTTTCCACACTTAGCCAATCGTGAGAACTGAGTCAGGTGACCGCATGAATATTTTCATATTCTTTTGCTATTCATAGAACCGGAGGGAAATCTTTTGTTTTTACCATGAAAATAAAGTTGGTAAAGGAAGGTAGAATAATATCTGTTAACAAATTGATTCTCTTAAATTCATTTTAAAAACTTATACCAGATAGATTAACAGATAGATTTTGTTTTTTTGCAGAGCCCAAATAGTTCTGGCTGCCAACTTTGCGACTAATTTTTTAATTTTGGTCGTCAGCACTGTAATTTTAGTGGCACTGGCTACTGTATTAGCGTAATTTCGTACCCTGTAGTGCCGTGGTTGGCCGTATGCTTTGAAATATATGCTCTTCAAAACCTTTGAAATATTGATATTATCAATATGACTAGCCCAGCTTAGTTTGTTATCCGTTGAGGCATCCAACAGCACTATTTTAGTTACCTGTTTAATCAAATGCATATTCAATCGAACATAGGTCAGAGAGGAACAAGCGGAATTAAAAGAGAATCATAATCTCTTAAATTCATGGTAAAGGATTTCAAAGAGAATATTTCACTGACATATTTAGAAGCATAGCCATGCATTGGTTAATAAACTAATATTGATACCATAAAACGTCGAAAAAAGACCAGATAGTTAATCTCGAAAAAGAAAACCCACTATTGAGTTTGCAAAAATAATCTCGAAAGCCCATTTCAAAAAAATGTCAATACAAGGACTTTAAAAAGAAAAGAAGCCCATGGGCTTGTTTTCGAGTTTTCACGGTTTATCATAGATTATCCTCTTCTATGAAGTTGCACTGTATTTATAGCTTTACCTTAAAATAAGCTCCTATAGGTTTCTGTGTTTGATATATGGAGCTTAAGATATCAAATGGTAATTTCTTTGCTGTAAATATCTTAAAAGTATAACATTTGAATCTTGAAGTAAAAGTACCTCAGTTGTTTATGAATGAAATTACAGAAAGAAGTTTGATGCATAATTATCATGCCGATCATTATAATCTTCAATTTTTTTTACTTCAACGTTGCGCTTTAACCGAATAATGTTGATATTTCGTGTTCCAGGTCAAATTGGAAGAAATGCCTAGCCAATTTAAAGAAGCATTGGAAGAATACAACATCCGAGCTGTGGACGTCTTTGGATTGTATCTCAGAACGTTAGGGAACAAGATAAAAGCAGAGCATGGAGAAGAAAATCGACTTCCTCTTTCTAGAGTAGGTAAGAGTCTGAAAATAAAAGAAAGAACTTCCTCTTTCTGTAGTAGGTAAGAGTCAGGAAATAAGAGAAACAACTTCCTCTTTTAATAGAGTGGGTGAGAGTCCGGTAATAGAGAAACAACTACTTCTTTCGTAAGTGTCAGGAAATTGGATAACTATCGTCACAGATTACTTAAAACTAAAGAGCGCTATGAAAAGGTTGCAAACAGTAACACATCTGACTTACTAATATTTGTATGAGTTTGATTTTTAAATTTGAATTTCCAAGTTGCTAGTCTAATAATGCGTCATTAAGAATAATTTAGAGTATAAATTTGTTAGAAATGATTAGGCTCGTTTTCTGGAATTTTTTCAAACTGTAGTTACTTTGATCTTTTTTCTCTAGATTTTTTTAACTGGTAGTAAATGAAGGTACGAATTTCGGAATATTAAGACAAGAAGCCTCTGGAATAATGGAATAATGCCATTTTTGTTTATGTTTGGTACAGCAGCAAAGTATAATGTTATCAAAATAAAAATAGTACTAATAGATAAAGAGTTAATGGCGAGATTCAACATAGCTGTTTTTAAAATTGCATTTTTTTTAATGTTTTTTTTTTTAGTATTTCCAGACAGTAAATCGTTTCAAAACTTTGAAACAGAAGCAGCCCCTGAAGATTCAGTAGTTGAGGCGATAAAGAAAGCAGCCCTCCCCTACTCTGCTTACTCTGCTTTTGCTGCCCTATCTGGAAACACAGACAGTGACCTCAAGGAACACAAGGCAACTGAAGTACTTTTAAAGGTTAGGTAGAATATTATTCTGTAAATAGGGACAAGATTTCAAGTTATATTTTTTAGAATTCTTCTTCCTGTGTAAGGTATGATTCCTCAACACACAATTGAATTCGTTCCTTTGCATGTGACTTTCTTTGCAATCCGGAAATAACCATATGGGAGCCGACTTTGTGATAGGTCGGGATAATGGGACCTTTAGCAACGAGGACGGGATTGCAAACGACGTTCAGAAAAATCATATTGTTTTCTATGCCTTAAACCGTGTGAGCAGAAAGCAATGTTTTTCCATGAAGCAATACAAATACTGAGATCATATCTGTTGTTTCGTCCTTGTAGTCCTGAGAACTCCAAAAAAGGTCTCTTCGCATTCTAATTTTAGCGATAACTCTGTGCAGGTGCTCAGCTCGATGCATTCCTAGACCTTATTTCATTTTGCTACTACTGTGGCAGAAATTGCTTGATATCGTGTTGTTGTTGCCGAGAGAGAATTTGGGGTGGGTCCTGGAAATTTTTTTTTTTTTCCCCGGAAAACTCTTGGAACATTCCTAGATTTTTGTTATCATCCGTTAGCAAGCACCATGTTAACAATTAACATCACTTGTAATAAGATATATATTATCTGTTTTAATCTTTATACATTTAGACGATTCGTCCAGAGGTGTTCACGAACTCGAAGATCCTTCCAGTCTTTCCTGAAACAGATTTTGTTGGAAGGCGAACCCTTCTTAATGCCTATGCTCTGGATTTTTTCAAACATGGATCAGAGAAAGCTATTCGTATGGAAAATGGGTAAATGTAGGACTAACTGCGTTCCTTAAGCCTGCTTCACACTAGCGACGTGATCGTAAACGCAAGAAAAAGGAAATTTTTAATTTTCTTGTGCTTGTCTTGCGCTTGCGCTTGTGTCAGAAATCTTCTAGTGTAAAGAGACAAAACGTAAGCACAATCGCAAGCGCAAGACAAACACATGAAAAGCAAAATTTTCCTTTTTCTTGTGCATGCGTACCCACCTTGCGCTTGTGCTTACGTCGCTAGTGTGAAGCGGGCTTTAGATTTTGCTGTTTTATTGACACTGTAAAACCCTTGTCAAAAGATCCCAAATTCTACCCAACATTCTTTTGTTTTCAGTCATCGTGTTAGGTTCCTGTCGTACTCGTTTGACAGGGTCACAATAAATAATAATAAAAAAATAAAATAAATACTTTATTTACGTCAGTTGCGATGGAAGTGGTTGCCCATTCTCCCTAGCCAGAGGCTGATGTTTAATCGCTCGACGGCTCAGATCTGGGCGTGAAAGTCGAATTTGGAGAGGGAGGAAAACCGGAGTACCCGGAGAAAAACCCTCAGAGTTAGATTGAGATCGACAAATCTCAGCCCATGTGCAAAGCACGGGACTCAGTCCCGAGTCGTAGAGGTGGGAGGCGCGACTGATAACCACTATGCCAACCTGACTCCCCCAAAGACAAAAGACAAAACTCCTGGTTGGGCATGCGCATTACGAAGGATAAATCCTCTGAAAGTCTTTAAACGTCAGTCGCAAATTACATTTGTATCAAGCACAGTTTTCATTTCTTAATTCTTAGATTTTATTTTGAAAATAACCTTTTTTCTTTTTCGCGGCAAATACATTTTTGTTTCCTTGTTTTAGCGATTTTGCGTTTTCTTGTTAGACTCTGGCGCCTGATAGACACTGTGTCCCACCCATATTGCATACAGCCTCAGAGCAAGGCCGGCGGAAATATGTTACAAGAAACTGATTTTAATTCAAGAACTCGTGAGGTCTGGACCAAGTCGCGGTCTTAAGGATCGTTAAACATCTTAACACGTTCTGCCTCAATTTGCGAACCTCCTTAGTTTTAACACAAAAATTGGCGCAATATTTGCAGTCAATATAGATATATTTTAAAATTTCATTTGGGAATGATCATATTTTGATGGTCCCAGTTAATAAGAATAATTATAATAACAGTAACAGTTTTCAACTGCATGAAGTGGAGGCAAATATTCTCAAACCCACTATTCGCTGACTGAACAAAATAACTATTTTAGCATATACAAACATGGTGGCCTCAACTCGACCGCATATTTTTGGGTAATTTATTTTTGTTTTTTTTTAACCTGCTGTTTGGTGTATTGCATGAAAGCTAGTGAAAAACAGTTTATACTAGAACAATCTTAGTATTGAGGGATTCAAAGTAAGGTCGAGGAGCTTTCACGGTTAAGGTCATTTAAGAATGCACAGATGATGGTGAATAATGAACTCGTGCAAGTTTGTTTAAAGTTCTAACACGTAAATCGTGCAGTGTTCTGTCATTTATCAGTGAACAAAAACAAGACGCATGAATAACATACCGCTTTAAAACAAAATTGTAATCTTACGGTAGTCCGCACTTAATTGACGAAGATCTGCGCAGTGAAGATGGCAGTAATTAGGTGAACCGCAGCTTAGATTAAATCCCAGCACGTGTCAGCACATATCATCATAATTTTGAACCAGTCTCTTGACCGAGACATGCATGCCCCTGCGCAGTTAATATGTGGGGCGGCCATTTTGGTGTCCTTACAGGAATCTTAATATTTTCTAGTTAGCGGCCACAGGACACCCAGCCCACAGCACGAAACTAGAGCTTTAAAAACATTTAATGCGTCATATTGCGTTAGCAATATTTCTGCATCAGTAGTAGTTGCGAGCTACGACTTTACACTCAGGTCTATCACCTCTCGGGAGGTGACTAATCTCCAGTAGATCAAGATAACAGACCATTTAGAATAGACAGATAGGATCGCCAGGGTTAAACGTAGTTTGTATACACCCAATTCACGTGCTGCCTGGGATTTTTAGTATGAATCCCTGTATAAAGTTGTATAAGCAAATATACGCAGCTCTAAGCACTAAAGTTCTCCGTGGCCCTAAAACCTGCTTTGTTTTCTCACACCAGCGTAATTTTACGCCGACGAAGGACTACGGTCCGAAACGTCAGTTCAAGAACTATTTTCACTACGGTGTAAAACTTATCTACTTCTAAAAGCGTAATTTTATCACTGAAAAACCCATCAAAGGTTCTTTGCCAGAGGGTTATCATCAATTTTCGTTGTATTCGATTATCTTAGATGATTTCTTAGCTTGTTTTAACCTTTTACAACAAATGTTTTTCAATACAAATTTACACACCATTTTTTATTTTACTCTAGCATAAAACATGGAGAAACTTTCCACGCTCTGAAAGATTTTTATCTTACTATCCAGGCCATTAGGTGAGTAAGTATAACAACACAACATTATTGTGCCCGAATTTTATTATGTATTCATGATAGTTATTGTGATACAAATATTAATAAGTTGTTAGAGAGGTTTTTGTGGTATTACCTCATAGCAAAGGAAAAATCCATGACGTTGTGTTGGAATTACGTAAGTAAGCTTCGTGCATTTAATTGGTTTTCGAATTTTGCTTTGGCAGCCAATTTTGGTCGAAACGAAATCGTTTTTTGTTTTGCATATGTATATAGGTATGAAGGTCGTATATAGATATCTGAACACACATACTATAACTAAAATGTTGCTGAAAATAATAGCAAAACAGTTACTGTTTATCAGCAGGATACCTAAACTGCGCAAATCGTTCTCAAAATTTTAAAATATATGTCACATAAATGTATTTGGCAGAATGTTAGAGACTTGCTTTGTTACAATAACAGATGAATTGCATTGATGATCTCACAATCGTATTCCGGTGATAGCAATCAAAGCAGTTGCAGGTTTAATGAACATGTAAAGTCTAAATTAGTTGAAGCAAATATATAGGGGATTACATATATTGAGATGCTTACGGAAAGAGGGTTACACCCAGGATGAGGAAGCTCGACTATTTTTTTAACTCTGTAATATTACCTAAAATAACATATGGCTTACCTATTTATGGTGCTTCTCCACCTGAACT
>JANCMA020188388.1:0-13479 GCA_024336925.2 Zoanthus solanderi | reverse complement strand
TCAGTTAGGCTCTACAAATTTTAAAACTCTGACTGATGTGAGTAATATCAGCCAGGCTATGAGGACTAGGCAAAGCCAAAGAATCCACCAATAAGTACAAGTAAATCACAGTGTTAATTCTAATCTTATATATAACAACTGTCACCGTTTCTGTATCTTTTAACTGAACAAAAAACACACCAGCCGGGCATTCACAACATATCATTGTATCCTTCACTATACTCTGAATTCCTGGTCTGCTTATTACTACTGAGTACTCACAATCTACTGTCATTTAGGCAAGGAAATCGAGGCCTAGGCAGGTAAGGTGAGGAAATCCGGAATTTCGGATTTTGGGTGAGGAAAACCCACCTAAGGCAAGGAAGTTGGCAGGTATACCATAGTATAAAAAAAATTCAATATCTCTCCCTGGGTGTAACGCTGTTGATACTTGGGTGATATTGTATTACTAACAGTATAATACTGATGATAACTTTCATTTCAAAATATTAATAGTTTTTATTATACTGGTAAAACATACCTCTTGATTGTTGTTCTTGAGCCTTACTGGGTGTTTTGCTTTGATTGTTTTCATTTCCCTAAATATCCATTAAAATATTACTTGCCATAATTATATATTTAAATGGGATGTTAGGATTGAAGGAAACAATGGTTCAGATGGCAAAGGCAAATGGAGTGAGATGGTATGGGTATGTGTTGAGGAGGGATGATGGGCATGTCTTGAGAAAAGTGTTGGTGTTTGAAGTGAAGGGCAAGAGGAAGCAAGGATAACCAAAGAAGACGTGGAAGTTGCAAGTGGAGAAGGAGAGCAAGAGTGTTGGTTTGGAGAAGGAGGATGCCTTGATTCGAGCAAGATGGAGAGTGGGAGTTGGAGAGATTGCTGTTAGGGTGGGGTAAATCACGCCACCCCCTTTATGGGGATAAACCAAGATCAAAACTGGATGATGATGATGATGATGATGATGATGATACATAAATATAAATCACACTATAATCAACTCAAGAATCTTAGTACTCATGAATGCTGGTAGGCAACAAATCAAGGAATAGGTTTAATAGTTTTTTATTGTTATTATTGTTTTTTGTTTTTGTGTCGCGTCTTCTTCTTAGCAAATTGATGCTGTTCAGGGTTATATAAATAAAGAAGCCTGAGTTGCTGGGTTATGCATATGGAATTTGATTTTTCCCTAGAAGTTGTAATAATTACTTTATTCTTATTTGTTGCTCTACTTGTTTATTTGAAGATGAATAGGTACTTGTAGAAAAGCTTTAAGATCAATGAAATCATTATTGATATTATTATTATTATTATTATTATTATTATTATTATTATCCTTTATCACTAAAAGAAAAAACACAAAAAAATCGAATGCACATGCACAGTAGACACTTAGGTCACCAAATCAAAATTACAGATAAAACTGAATATTTTACATACAATGGGTCTGAAACTAGTATAACACAGCCATTTCTGAACTATTACTATTTTTCAGGTAGATTTATGGTTTAAGTTTCAACCTTAATTTGTTGTCTTTCTACTTAGTACTTGTATAAAGAGTATGAGTAAGCCAGATATTTTGTCTCATATTGAATATGGCCTTCATTGAAGGCCTAAATGTGGATTTTTGAGGAAATGGTGCTTTCCAACCATTTTCAGAGAGAAAGACCATAGGAAGTCCAAAGAATTCATTTGTGCCTTCATTACTCTCTCCACCAAGAATCTCACTGTTGGGGAAGCTGCAGACTAGAACACTGTAAATTACATGGACTTGTTATAAGATTTAGAACCACAAAACAAATGGAGAGTAAAGTAAAAGCTTAATGTCATTGGCTTTTGTCAATAAAATAGATTTAAAGCAAGTTAACAAAAATAAATATTGTTTTGGTTTATCAGCTAAACAAGTCAGACAAAGAAAAATGTAACAGTTACTTTAATTTATATTTGTGTCTATAGTGACTAGTGAATAGTGTTGACAAAGCAAAAATAACGTACCCTACATTAAATCAAATGAAAATTACTAATTATAACTTAGTATCTAATTCCTCGATTTGATTTACCTTACTTTGTACCTAATTTTTTTAAAATAAATATTACAGTACAGTTAGTTTGAGTTTTCTGAAAAATACTCTACTCAATGTAATGGTCTTAAAAGATATACATACCTTTAAATTTCCTTCTGTTCTTGACTGAACTTCGATTCTCTCGCGTTCAAGTTTCTTCTTCTGACTTTCGATAAAGTTTGATAAGTCATCACCCATTGTTCTTAATTAATATAACGCAGCAAAACTCTTTGATAGTTATCTTGGGTTATTTATATTGTACGTGCATTAACGATTTAGTGCCAGGACACACAAATATTTCTCAACATTTTTTTGTCGTCATGCATTTTTCCGACTGATTAATCCTGTAAAACATTGTCAAATAATCCATAAAAACTCATGGCCAGGAGATTGCTTAAGTATTTTAAAATCTTTACATTTAAAATAACATATGATAGAGAAGTTTGTTTTGCCGCCATGTTGTAGTTACAAAGCCTTCCCAACGTTCATAGTGATTTTAAAGTAACAAGTTATGTGATTGGGTCTCACTGGATGGACCAATGAAAAAACTTGTTATATTGATGATCATGCTATGAGTTTTAATGAAAGGAAATGTATATGTTATGGCTAGAAATTTTTTTTGTTGGAAATTTTTTGCAACCAGGTTAAAATTTTCCAACCAGTCTAGAATTTTCAAACCAATGAAAAACTTTGTATCTAGTTAGTTTTTTTAGTTTTTTTTTTCTATTTTGAATCGAATATTTTGTTGTATTTTCTTCACTTTTTTTTCTTTTTTTCTCTACTTCTCTTCCAGTTCTCCTATAATCCTAACCCTAACCCAAACCCTAACCCTCATCTTATCTAGTAAATGTACACATAAATAAGTATGCTTCGAAACGATAATTATCCCCGATAGTGGCATAGCCGGGATCTGAAAATTTTGTAGGCCCAGGAGGGAGGTCGAGAGCTGTATTGGTAAGCATACCCCCCTCCCCTCCCCCGCATAGTTTCTCTCAAATTGTATTTCGAGGAGTTTGAAAGTACCCTATTACATTTTATTGGCATTTGAAAATAAACATAAACTATACTTAAGCATCGGTCTAACAATTTTAATCTTATCACTCAGTCCGGCATATACTGTATCTGCTGCTAAATACATAAATACTAAAATGTGCTGGGCATTACTTTTTAATTAATAATCTACTGTCATTAGGCCAATATCGCAGAGAAAAAAGTTCGATTAACAGTTTAGATGCGTTTTATCTTTGCTATCTAGTAATCAGGCTCACTATTTTTCATGGTAGTTTAAAGGGGTAAAGCCCGCTACCAGCGTGGCCATAGTGCCCAATATAGTGGCTTCAAGTTAGCTACTAGCACGTTTGTGCTATCCATTCTTGAATTCATCTTTATAGCCACATCCCACAAGCATTGTGCTTTAGCACAAAAAAAACTGTTTTCAATTTTAGTGTAAAGAACTTGATGCCCAAAAAAACCGACCTCTGCTTGTACAATTCACTTTGAACACGCGTTCCATTTGGGACCAGCTCAACAAGGTTTTCAAAAGTGCAGCCACCGTCCCCGAACCAAGTTCACTGATTTGTAAAACAATAGCCATACCCACAAGTTACACCAGCAAAAGCTTCATTGAACCGGCCCATGTTTAAAATAGATAGTTACAAAGTTGGGTTATTCTTCAAAAGCGTAGTGTTCTTAATGTCCAGACTAGAAAGAGGGAAATAGTTCCAGTTTGTAGATGATGCGGAGCCAAAAGCTATATTTATGTATTCATCACAGTTGCTGTGAAGTGTAAGAAACTTTATGATGAGATCTTCTTGTCCTGAGGTAGGGCTTGCGGGATACATAAGATGGTATGGAGACCGATGCTTTGCCATTAAGTGTTTTATGCTGAATCTTGCAGCTTTCCTTCAGTTTTACAAGGTTAGCCACCGGTAGGTAAATTCAAGATCTTGTATTAAAAACATCCCTCGTCTGTGCAGTACGTTGTGGTTACAAAACGGGCAGCACATCTTTGGACGGACATTTCTAAAAAGTTAGTTTGATATCTTTGGTGGGGATCCCATACGAAGTCAAAACGACATTTCAGTGTTGGTCTCACAAAAGTGATGTAGGCACGGCGGCTTTTTTATTTCTTCAGGGCACCAGTGTAAATTTTGTTTAATAAAACCTAGAGTTGTATTTGCTTCGTTTTTGCATTTGTCACGTGTGCCTTCCATGCAGCTTATAGTGTCTGTGACAGTGACGCCAAGTGTTTCGTCTACTACTTTATTATACAATACTCTTGTTCAACATTCAGGATAAATGTATACTGCAACACGAATTAATTGTTACAAGCTGTTCAATGTACTAAAGTAACGACTCAATGCATTTAAAGCTAATTTTTCTACTCACCGACAGTTTCTTCGCCACAGAGTAAAATTTCAAATTTCAAACTTGTCACAACTTAGACAAATGACTATCAACGTCTTCTCTTGATGTTACTCAACTAACTGAATTTAAATTAATTTCATCCTTATATAGTTTTTGTCACGTGATAACTATATTTATTGAAAATATTGCGTAATAGTAGCTACAGTATGATTATTTGAAAGCAGGAATTGGAGTTGTGAATTTAATGCAATGAATGGATATAATTCATTGACATTAGGTTCAGGTTGGTTATATATGGGACACCTCTTCCAGTTAAGTGGCAAAATATAGTACAACGATAAAAATTCTGCAGCCTGGTTATACCATGAATGCATTTGTGATGAAAAGAAAATTAAGATGCTAGAGGTGGGGTGTGATTAAGGATCAACTTGATGAAGCTAGAAAAATAAACAGCTTATATCCTTAGAACTGCAGATTTGGCATTATCAGAAATAATGGGTAAAGAAACTATTGCAAATCTTATCCTCACCATTCTCCATGTACTCTACATGCTCTTTTCCCCTAGTGTAGGCATTTTTTGTGGCACCACCCACATAGCAATCACCACACCCCTGACATTTGATGAGCACTGTTTGTCAATCCAAGCCTAGTTTAGTGCCACTTCCCATCAGACTGACTCTACAGATGCACAGTTCTCAGCATACATCAAGGAGTTCTGGTGCCGTCAACTCAGCTGTCAAAGCATTTAGGGTAAGGCAGGAAATAGAGTGGAGAGAGGCCATTATATCGACCAAAGGAATGGAAGGGAGAGGAACAAAACTGAAGAAAAATAAGGATTGGTATAAGAAGAGTGGAGCAGAGGCTGTGTTATTTGTACCCGTGACACTACAGTCACAGTTGCAGAAAAGGTATATAAAAAATTATGTGCAGGAGATAAGAGACAGAGGGATCAGAATTAAAGTGGTTGTGAAGTCTGGCACAACACTGAAACAGATGCTGCAAAGATCGTACCTCTTTAGTTCAAGTAGGTGTGCTGGAGTCAACTGCTTTGTGTGCCAGTCTGATGGGAGATGGCACTGTACCAGGGTGTGCCAATAACTATGTGGGTGAAATCGGAAGAAATGCCTGTATCAGGAGAAAAGAGCACATAGTGTACGTGGAGAAAGGAGAGGATACATCAGCTTTATGGAGGCTCTGTACACGTTTAGAAAAGCACAACACTGAGCAACAAGAATTCAGAATATCAGTGATGGGTGTTTATGGGAACAATGCTATGTTGAGTCAGATAGTGGAGGGTGTACAGGACTGGTAAGTAAGGTGCCAGGAGAGAGGTAAATGAATTCAAAGAGAGAATGGAATTATTTCTGTTTACCTAGAGCAATAATTGAGGGCATGTAGTGGAGGTTACACAAATTACGTGGAACATCAGGACACAATGTGTATAATTTACAATGAATATAAGAATTATGCAAGACTGCAACCTGCAGAGGCCGAGGATTCAGTGAAATATATTGAGAAACCATTACTTTTTATTTAATATATAAAGTTATTACACATTTTTAGTAAATTATATCAATCAATATTTTTAAATTGTTTTATCCTAAGTGTGTGGAAAAGAGTAAAGATGACGAAAATAAGATGTCTTACAGAAATTGAGCAATAATTAATATATAATATAAAAACAAATAAGTTTAATATATAACTCTAAGCATAAAAAAAACCTCATTTCTTAAGCATAAAAATAAGAAATTAAAGTTAAAAATTGAAGTTCTGGCATCATCAAGATGCTGTCTCAAGACAGGTCTTGATGAAAACTTGATCACTGATGGTCATGACAAAATAACAAGCACAAAAAACATGTTACTTTATAATTAAACAAAACAAGTTTACAATAAACAGAAACAAAATTAATGTTATGAATCATAACAAAACAATGGATGCTGTGTTCCAATTTTGAACTTGCGACAAATTGAGGTTATGGTATTAAGGAATATCTTTAGATAAACTATGAATGTCTAGTAACGGCAACCATTACTTTCATTTGGTACAATGTTATGAATGCATGTTTTTGTTTATTATCATTGTATTTGCTATGCCAAGAAGTCCAAGGTTGAGAATGTTTAGTTAATTTTTACAACAGATTGAACAAAGCTGTTAGTATTTTGCAATTTTTTCAAACTAAACAGGTTTATTGCAACAAATTGCAATACATAATGAATTTTTTTCACTTCTATCTAAATCCTGAAAGTTGAGGGTGGAAGTTTTTGGAATTTTTAATGACTTAAAACATGAATAGTATGGGGCAAATAAATACAGACCCTAGATCAATTTAAGAGTTACTGTATTAAACATTTTTGTGAAAATCTTTTACAAATTCAATTACAAAGTTACATAACAACTACACAACTAATTCTATAGATATAAACTACATTGTGTCAAAGTATGTTTAGATTATCATTATTGTACGGTAATGTTTATCAGTTGCTTACAAGTTCATGTTGTAGAAATTGCTTAAGCCTCTCAAGGTACTGTCCGTACAATTCAACATCATTATGGCCGGCACCCTCCACCCAGAGAGGTTCTACTGTCCTAGGACATCTCTCATATATTGCTAAACCATGAGAAAAGTCAATGACTTCATCTTCCGTTCCATGGATTACAAGAACAGGTGAAACAATCTTGGATACTTTCTCAATACTGAAAATTAAAACACAGTTTGAAATAATTTGTAAAATGTAAGAGTTACAAACAAATTTTTCACAACTGAATGCAGTAAACAACTAAAATATTAATAAATTAAAAGTAACACAAAAAATAATTTAGATATTATTATAATTCTTTGATTTATTACACAAAAACCAACCATGTATACACAACTGTAATATTTCAATTGAACCAAACAAAATTAGTGTCTTTTTCAGTGAATCACATGATGGTGCAATAAGCCAGCAAGAGACTCACAACTAAATGGCTTTTAGTCCAAATAATTTGACTTATAAAAACAAAGTTTAAATTTGTATTGTACAGTCTTTAGAACAATTGTAGATTGATAACAATAACAGTATCTATCAAATTTGATAAACAAAATCCAATATAAATATAAAAAATATAACAATTACAGTAAAAACTGTATATATAATATACTAAATTTAAAGAACTTAAAACAAATAATTAAATCATGATTAAAACAAATAAACAGAAACTATCAAGACCTGCATTCCTAAAACGTCCCATATTTTATGAATACTAAATATCTAGTTCAAGTAATGTGGGGAGTTGCTAAACTCAAAAAGCTTCTTGTTTAAGATGAAAAGAATGATTTATTGGAGTTGTGTGAGATCAGCGATGTTATCTGGGAGTGAGACATGGTGTCTGAGGGAAAGTGAGATGGAAATTTTGAGAAGGACCGAGAGAGCCATGGTGAGAGCAATGTGTGGTGCAAAACTGATGGAGAAAAAGAGGACAGGGAGCCTTATGGAGATGTGGGGATTGAAGGAAACAGTGGTTCGGATGTTGTTTTTTCAAATCATGACATTCTTCTGCAAGTAACAGAAAAAAGTTACCTTATCTCAGTTGTGTGTTATATTTTAATTTTCAATAAAAATTAAATGCACTTCACTAAACTGTTATTATTTCTAATTTAAATTCACTATCTAGATCCCATCCATAATAATTATTGAGGATATTACATTATTTAATTATTCTGTAATTCTTATATAACTGTTATATGTGTTGAAACAATTGGCCTTTAGCTTCAATAGACCAGTAAGAGAACTGACCAACAAGTTACCTCAGATATTACTGGGCAACAGCAAAGAACCGAAAACTATCTCAATATAACAGTTTTTTCAAATTTTATCTGTTTAAACAATGAGTTATTAATAAATTTTACAAATACAGAAAAGGGAAAAGCCATTAATGAATTTCCTGAAAAATCTTCTTGTCAGTTTTTGTTTTTGAAACATAAAGTTTGTTATATTGGGACCACCAAGAGGCAATGCTGTCTTCTTATAACTTAATATTTGAGAAATTTCAATGCTAAGCTACCCACCGCTTATTTCATGACCACTCCCAGTTCAATGTCATAAATTTCAAATATTTTGCAAGCAAAATATTTAATATCTAGAAAGTTCAAACATTTTTTTTTTATTAAAAGGGTGAAATTACTTTTTGTAAATATTGTAATTGATTTTTAGTTCAATACATTAAGGCTTAAACTTCGCCATTTTAAAAACGATATATAGTGTTTACATCGGATAAAGTCAATAAATGGGCTTCTTGGAAACCGATCAAAAGATTAAACAGATGACCGAAGATCTGCAATGTTCTTGAAAATCACATCAATTGAGTTAACAGGCAAAGCTTTTATTTAAGGAGTTGTAACTGGATTATAAAAAGATGATTTGAAAAAGATATACACTGACAGTAAGCGCTCGTAGTTTGTAAATAAACTGACATTTTTCGAACAATACATTTATAAAAACAAATAAATAAATGGATTATATAAATCATTTATATGAGCAATCATTTGAGTAATGCTGGTATCCAAGGAAGGAAATTTGCACATTTCTATTTTACATTAGGTAAAAAATATTGGCTTATAACGAACGATTATGGCAGTGATTTTAACGGATTTTCTTGCCCACCAAAAATTTTATTATTTTTACAAGCAGTTTCTACGCCGCTGATCCGAGTCCAAGGTCAAAAGTATAAAACAAATGACAAATTTTATCGCGGCAAAATAAGTAAAAGTAATTATTTTGTGTTTTGTCTTTTGAATTTGCCATTTAATTAGATAGGATCGATTGCAACCGAACGAAACCAAGTAATAAAATATTATTTCTCGAAAGAATTTTAACTCACCTTGGAAATGCGTCAAAACACCACGTTCGTTTAGTCTCTGGAAAAGCCACTCTCATTCCCGACATCAAAGGAGAATGGAGTACAACTGCTCCACATTCGAATCGAGACGCGAGATCAACCGTGGGTACTGTTCCAATACTCTGTCCATACAAGACAATGTTCTCAGGACTGATTCCGTATTTTGTACGTAATGCACCCCAAGCAGCGTCTATATCCGCATATAGATTCTTCTCCGAAGGTTTCCCAGTACTCACACCGTAGCCTGAATAATCATAGGAGAAAATATTACAGTTAATTCGCGATCCGAGTCCAACATAGAAACTTGACATCTGTCCTAGGTCGACGGCATTTCCGTGACTAAAGAGAATCGTGAATTTGGCGTCTTGAGCACATCGAACAAACATACAGCCAATTTGATTTCCTTTACTTGTTTTGGCTCTAAAAACTTCAATAGTATCAAGTTCTTTTTGTCCATACTGCCATTCAGCTTTCTCTGTAAGATGTAAAGCTACATTTGGTGGGTTTCCATCTACTACAAGATCTTCAAACGAGTAAGTTGACTCAGGTGGCAAAAATGCTAACTTTGCGGCGATTCTTCCTGGACAAGGAGGACAACAGAACAAGCAGCAAATCTCAGAAAACGACAGGCCATTCATTAGAAAATGTTTTGAACTACTATAACATTTAAAAGTAGGTCTAAAAAATTTAAAAAAAGCTCTGCAAAGAAGAACCCCAATGCAAATTCTTCAAAACTTTGCAATTTCGACACGCTTCGGTCGTTAATGTCGGTTCATCTAGTACTCAGGCCCTTTGGGTAAAATTTTATGACGTCATACAAACCAAGCACCTGCCGCAACCCCGCCTACAAGATGTGCCATCATTTCAAAAAATATATCATTAGTGATTAAAAACTATTTGTTGCATCCTACCTGAAATTTTTAAAAAAGTTATTTTTAACGTTTAAACATTAATGTAATATTCATTTACCAAAATATCCTCAAGATGTACTTTAAATCACAAATTTATTATAAACATGGGAATGAAATCAATATGAATCGAAAATAATTTCTCTGGTCATCTTTTGAAAATAACCGAAAATATGAAAATAATATTTCAGTTTTCTGCCACAACGTACTTTTAAAGTGATTTTCGTTTATAAACAATGCTATTTTAAAAAAATATTTTGGAAGTTATTAAACTTTGACGTATTTCCGGTCTTGGTACACCTATCTCACGTTTGTTTACTCCAGAATATTCCGTTATAAAATTATTGACCAAAGTTTTTTACGAATTGTTTGCTGTGGTAGTACTACATTTGTTATAAAATGGTTAGAAAGGAACTTATATTTATTTCATTTTCGGCTCAAGACTCGTCGTGTTACTAGAGCGTGGTAAATGGACGAATAAACCTGATGAATAAACTATTCGGTGAATGAATTAATGAATGAGTGTGTATTTATACTTATTACCATATTATCATTTTATACAATTAAAAGAATAAATAAATGAATGAATTGATTTATTGAGTAAATAGATGGAGGGTTGGAGTTTGAAATTCTGCAATACATAAACGAGAAATAAAACGCTATTTTCTAAAAGTATGCTATTAAATAGATTTTAAAACCACTTTAATTCAAAATCGCAAGCTAAAGCGTGATGGTGTCATTAATTGTTAAAGTTAATGCACGGTTCCGGTTCTAGATGATTGAATTCAGTTAAGTACATAAACTCGGAAGTCCTTTAATAAGCCAATTGTTTCCTCAGTGAACACTTACAACTACAATCTTGCGTTTTTTCTTTTACTCTTGAAATCTTAAACCAGTCTTTTCAAGTAGATTTACAGGTTAAGAACTCCTTTAGTTTTCCTGACTGGTATAAGCAGTACAGAAATAACAATGAATTCATGTGCTCCGCCTTTCGACGTAAATTCGTTGTTCACAAACGTACCGTTGATGGAAACCACAACCATGTTTGTCTTGAAAAGCTGTTTTCACTCCCGAACCCTCCCAGTAACTTTGCTCTGTTAGAAAAGAATTGCTATTCGCTTCTAAGAAAAGCCATGTCAGCCATTTCCTGTTTCAAGAACAGTACTATGACCAAAGAAATTGTGTTGCCATGAGTTCTCCCTTTCGTCCAATTCTTGCTAATACTTTATGTACGATTTTGAAGAAAATTAGTATTTTCTGTTTCACGTGAAATGACGAATTTTTAGGGGAGCAAGTTCGAAAAAAGCAGAGGCGGCGGCAGGAAATTTGGTGTGGAGGGGGAGCGGCGAGATTTCCATGTGTAATATTCACTAAATCGAGCGCCGAAGGCGCGAGGCGTCCGGGGCCTTGCTTCTCCGGAAACATTTTGAAATCTAGACCCTCTGAAACACTATTTCTTGCAATTTGGGGGCAATTTTTGCTGGAACACTCAGCTAAGAGTAATGACATCTCAAGGGAAAATACATAAGGGTTTCAGCTTGATTTTTTTAGAGGGGCGACCTCCCCCCGTTTAAACCGTAAAAATATACATTTTTCCGAATAAATTTTATATAGTAAGGAACAGAGAAACCTTTAAAAAATATCAACTTATATGTAAACATCTCTTTATTTGTAACCCATGCATTTACTTCGATGAAGGACTACATTCCGAAACGTCAGTTTTTTAATTCTTTCTCAATTCACAACGGTGTAAAATTTAATTACTTGTAAAACTGTTTCAATAGAATTTATGACATTTGTTGTTCCCTTTAAAAAACAATGATTAAATCATTAATTCCTTGTCTCCGACTAAAAGTATTGTTATTACCCGCCCTTTCGATCATCAAAAAAATGCAAAAGATCCAGATCACAGCGGAAAACAATTATACAACATGAGACCAGGAACAGAACATCACACAGTCTTAAAAAGTAAACCAAACAACATTCACGGCATTCACACAAAATAGCAAGAATCTTGAGAAGGGAAGGAGTTCAAACCTGTGGCCACCATTGGAAAATTATTTCCCGCCCAAAAGACAGGTTTGAAAAGGATGAAGCAAAAGACATTGTTTCCAAATATGACAATTGCTCTCGGTTTACTACGACCAAACCGATAAAGCATTTTTAAAAAACAAGATTAGGTAAACATCGAGAAGCGACCAAAAATTTTAACGAACACTCAAAAATAGCACGCTGACCGGTCGACATCCTCACAATAAGAGCTTCATATTTCAGTTAATTTTTTTTTTTTTTGCCAGGCTAAACAAGTTGTGATATTTTCATTTGTTCTTTTTTATCTTGTTTTTATAATCCGCGAAAGTAAATAACTACTGTGAAAATAATTCTAGTAATATATCAAACACGAGAGATAGCGTTTCATCGTATTTCCAAGCACTGAGAAGAGAGTTGAAAATACGACGCACAGCGGAGTATTTTTGTCGAACTTCGAGGTGTTTGGAAATGTGATGAAACACTGTCTCGAGATTTGATATATCTTCTCAATCGAAACTAAAACTAAGGAGTAAACGAAGAAATAAAATCGTACTAATATATGCTAATTTAGATCATATTTCCAAACCATGTCACGGTTATGATTCCTTTTGTTTTAATCTAATGAATTATTAATGAGTTTGAGAAGAAGATTTTCAAGACTGGGGCAGCTAGTTCCTGAAACTTGTCAATCTTTTGATAAAAAATTATTCCTAGTTTGATGCTATTTGTAAAGGTGTTCTTCATTTGTAACTTAATCTTTTCTTGTCATTTAGAGTAATCTTTTCCTTAATATGGCTCTTCTAAGCCTTCTTTTAATTTTGTTTGACAAAATCGTCCACTTCCTTCTCCCCTAAGGGTTAGTCTTGTCACTCATGCTTGAACTAGTGCAGTAAATTAGTGCCGTTTTATGCACCATTCAAGAAACCGGCTTGATTCACCACTACTCGGATACAAACTAAATGCTCGTAAAACTTTAACTGAAATTTCAGTGAGAGCTCGTTTGTTTATTTGTTCCGTCAACATTGCTCTCATGGCAAAAAACTCGAATGCTTGGCCCACAAAAAAGCAAGCTTCAAGCGCAAGCAAGCGCAAGAATCTGGAATGAGATACCAGCTTCGTTAAAGGCAAAACCTAAAAGAATATTTAAAACGGAATTGCACAGGTCATTGCTACATGTTCTTAAATCTCATGATGACTACTTGGATATCTTCCAGATAGGCAAAGCGATAAA
>JANCMA020188282.1:0-13486 GCA_024336925.2 Zoanthus solanderi | reverse complement strand
GTTCCCCGTTTTTCTGTTCCTCGTTCCTCGTTCCTCGTTCCTCGTTCCTCGTTCCTCGTTCCTCGTTCCTCGTTCCCCGTTCCCGCTTTTAGTACTCACCCGAATCGAAATTAGCCAATCACAACAAACCACCACCACACATAATGCTGTACCAAACCAGTCGACCCCATCGCTTGAAGAAGACTAGCAGTAGCAGTCGAAACGTCGCGAGCAATATCAAAATGAATTATCGTGAGACAAAAGAAAAAAAAAAGTTAATTTATTAACTTTGTTGTCGATAACCTTAAAACCAATATCCCTTCGGCTTTCCTTAATGCTGCTTCCCAGATGGCTCTTTTTCCGGGGTCTTTAGGAAAGAAATGCCATGTCATATTGCCTGTAATATGCGACCTTTTCCGAATAGCTTCTGGGTGCCTACTATCGTTACTCCATGCAGTGACAGAGCAAAATAGTGTGGCATAGTAAATGATAAACTTTGCTGCTAGAGTGACGTACCAGCACATTTTTATCGTCCAGATAAACTACAAAGGGCTAAGCCTTCAATTTTCCCTGTTTCAGCCGGGCAATTATCAACAAACGTCGTAAAATAAGCGGTAGTTGCTCTACATTGTAACGACTCCCACTGGATCCGCCATATTTGTTTTCATCTGAATGCCTCAATTACCCATCATGTCCTTACGACCTCGAAAAGCATGCAAAATTTCAGCCCGGAAATTCATCTGTACTATCATTTGTCAAAGAGACTGGGCTGGATTTTCAGCACCCCTAAACGAGCTGAAATCTCAGCCAAGGGTGAAACACTCCATGTAATCATTCCCTTAGAGCTGACAATCATGTATTTCGTCGATAAAATAAAATTTACTATGGGGTGAGGTATTTTGAACCTTGTTATGGAATGTGATACATTCATTTTTAACAGAGCGTAAAGTGAAAAATTGTCGAAAATTTACAAACATGCTTAGAATATATCCAAGGTAGAAGAAAGGTTTCGAAGAGCTTTTTAAAACGTTTTGTATATGTACTTTGTTTCTATCCAGAGTTTGTGAAGACTACATATCATCTCAAGGCGGTCGCCAACTAATGTGCAAATTTATTTTACTGGACGAATTTCCTTATACGTGCATGTCAAATGACAAGTTTCTTTACGAGTGCAGGTCGACAACCGTGAAAGAAATCCAAAATTTAGACTTTCTTGAAAAGAGTGTACATAATTTATATGGGCAGACAAATTCACAAATTAGAAAATACGATTAGTTTTTTTTTTAATTTTTAAAACAGGAACTGAAGGAAACTGAGAAAGTAAACGGTCTTAAGTTTTAACTTAAAACAAATAGAAGAAAATGTGATGTGTCTTTTTTCTATTATTATTTGCAATTGGCCATGCAATTATCCTCGTTTTCTGTTGGACAAACAGGACATCACCCTTTACTGTCAGAATTGTTCCAAAGAAACTGAAAATTTAATATAAAACAAACAAATTAAAAAGATCAGACGATTGAAGCTTGGTTAACTATTTTATGGATTTCAAGGGCTCATATAAGTTTGTACAGCAACAAATACTTTATACCGGAACCTTCAAAATTCAACATCTATTCGATGTATATGTAATGTTTCCGAGAAATTCACACTTATGGAACACGGCCGGCAATTTTGAAAAACTTTCGCCTTGAACCCTCAAGAACCAATTTATTAAAGAAAAAGTTTTCATATTTTGGTGCCAAGCCCAAGGCATGGAATGAGATATGGCAAAGCGTAAAAAGTATCAAAATATTTATTCAAAAAAAATGTACATGCACTTAGCTTCTAGAACATCTGGTTTTTCTAAAAAGAAATATATCTTAGTTGTTCTACAATTAAATTTTTCACTTGACAAACGAATTATTAGTATATTTATATACTAGATTTATATACTAGATTCAAATCAGAATGTTATAGTTTTTGTATAGGCCTTGTCGAATTTGGTCTACATTGCATTTAATTTTAATTAAAACTTTCTTACAGTTCTCTTGTCTTCTTTTTCTTAAACTTGTTATTAAGAAAATAATAATGTAACTTAAATATGCTTAGGTTTTAAAAAGCTAGCCTGTTTATATTGGTTTGTTGATATATTGTAAAAAAACTTTTTAAAAAGTAATGACAATTTTGTTAATTTAATAATAGAACAAAATTAAATGGAATAAATTTTGCCACATTTGTGATTTAAGACAATATTTGTTTTTGAAAACATGCATGAGGTCTGACACTTAATTTTTATACACGGAACTAGTAAGTTTGTGAAACTTTAGCAAAATTATTGTTGAACTTATAAGGAAGAAAAGTGCTCTCTTTTGAAGGCAGAAATCACGAACTGTCTGTATCAATCATTTATTATTTTTTTAAAGCACACAAACTGTCAGGACATATTTAAATTAAGTCGTAAATGGGGCATATAATAAATATATACCACCTCATTGGTGTCTGTCTAGGTTTGCGATTACACCCAAAGAGTTCCTCATGATCACTGTACAAATGGTACAGATTAAACTGATGGCTATTATTGTTACCTCCTCAAGTGAATAGGTGTTAACAATTCAGCTTTACAAAGAGAGCGACGAAAGATTAGACTAAAGATTACTAATTAAGTATTCAAATCTTTGAAGTAAACAAACGTGGTATCTTTCACGGATATTGAGACGGTAATTAATACTTTGCAGATTATAGGCTCGTTGATTGGTTAAAATGTGTAAGATATAATCTTGCATTCACCAATCACGTCACACAAAGGAAAACTCTTTCTTGCTAACGGCGTATTAATGACCCAAGAAATTAATTCGATGTTTTGGAGCTGCTTGTGGTGCATTATGCATATATTAATTTGAAAAGTATTTTGTTTTCTGGTAGTAATCAAAGTGATATGTTCTTTCCTTAAATTACCTAAGGCTGGTTTTAAAATGCCTATGTTATTACTTGCCGAAGCTGGCAAGTCGTTTAATAAAGACTTAATAAGTTTGTTCAAACATAACGAGGATACTCCAAAAGTTTTAGAACGCCTTGTCCAAGAAACGCACACTGACAAGGAGCTTTGTGGCATTTTGTTTTTGAATCATCCAGGGTCGGAAGACATGCTATGGGGACTGTTGAAACTTCTACGCTCCACAGATCACAGGTAATCCGTTTCAAATGTGGCGCATTGCTGTTCGGTTTGTCACTGGGTAGACAACGCAGATGCGCTCATGTTTTTTTTTGGTAAAAGGAACTACATTCAAAGGCTGTAAACTAAGTCTTTTTGAAAACTTTAACCTATAACAGTGCTAATTGTTGTGCTTTGTATCAACTTTATGAAAGCTTTTTAATTAAAAAGGAAATGAAAGTTCAAATAGCGTTACAACTGAAGATGACATTGAAATGATGCACAGCCAAATTAAGTCGATTGTAAAAGAGAAATACCGTTAACTAAAACTAATTTGAATTATTATACTCTGCATGTTGGCTGCTCATACCAGGCAAACGGTTGGAAACAAAAGCTTCTAACCGCATCGGCCGTTTATTGTTAATTTCAATTCATTATTATTTTGAGTAATACACAATTAACTGGTGTCTTTGAATTGTTTTAAGAGAATGCTGTGACTTCGACTGTATATACGTAGTTTGTGGCAAAAATAAACTTCGCATTGCTAACGAGTTATTTAGGGAGATTTTGACGCGTTTAATGAGGTCGATCTCAACTTTCTTAAACTTTCAACGGCGAATTAAAAACCAACCCGTTACCTATGTTTCCTAGGTAGCTCTTTTTCAATGAAAATGAATGTATTAAGTAATTAATTGAGAGAGTTATCACGAAGACACTGAAGTTATTTAAAGTTTTAGTGTCTTGAAAACAGTGTCCTGTACGTTGCATGGTAACCAGTCAAACTCACATTCTTCCCCAGAGGCCTCAGTAAAGTTTTGTGATGAGATATCTAAAGAAAGTTACACCATAAATCTCTGTCCTAAAATGAACTATATATACTCAATCTTTCAAAAGAATGATTCTTCAATACTTTTGCTTTTTAAAAGTGCAATAATGTTGCTTGCTGACATATTGGTAATGATTGATTTCTCACTCTTGTCACATCACTAAACACAACTATCTTGTTGTAGTGTTTCTTTTTATAGGTCATAGTATTACCTTTATGTTATTTTATTGGTTAAATTAAAGCAAATTATGTATCATACCTGTATGACAAAAAGTGTGAAGCAGTTATTTTATTTAATCTTGAATGAACTTACACTGTTAATAATATTACATGAAAAAATTACTTGATTCTGATTGGCTGGGAGCAGTGCAGTTCAAGTGTAACACAATGCAAATTACTATGGTAATTCTGAATTATGATTTGCTGAAAGACAATAGAAAATTGTTTAAGCCAATGAGATCAAGTAAAACAATGACAAAAAGTTTGTACAGAACTGTTGAAAAAAGTTTTTCAAATGCAAAAAAAGGCTCCTTGCAATTTTTATTTATATTATTGATAAGTTATACTTTTTTTCTCATTCAGTTTCAAATTAATTTGCATTGTGAGTTTTTCAAAAAGCTGAAATTTCACTTGTCAAAGTGGCTTAGGCAGTTTCAGCTTTTTGAAAAACTCACTCATGCAAATTACATTAATTTTAAATTTAATTTGAAACTGTATGATTACCTGTATAAATATACAAACATTCTTTCAGTCATCTTGAATGAGTCTCTGTTAGTTAGTCTCAACTCTTAGGTTTTAACTTCACCTTTTCACAAAAGGCATCATTTCATTTTAAACTCCAATTTCCTTCTTTCAGTAAATTACTTAATCTCTGGCATTTTTGGACAGTCCTTTAAAGGAAATCATCAAAATAATGATTAAAATCTTTATAAGGTTGTGTTTTTAATTTATTTTTTTGTCTTCATATGTCTCACCATTTTATGAGTCTGCTATAGGCTCTTTCTTGACTGAGTGCTATCTCACAATACTTTTTAAAGCTTGTTTATAGATTACAATTCAGTGTTTGCTACTAATAAACCTCCAAGTTACCACTACAGGGCATTATTTTTAGCTTCTGTATGTCCATCCTTGAAATATTATCCACCCAGGGGCATCTTTGTTTAACCACAGGCAGGTTTATAAGACTGCATGTAATAGAGTGGCAAAGTGTGACATTGCAAAAACTAAAATTTGTGAACTTATGGGATTTACTTTGTTGAGATCATCCATGTGATCAAGACTAAATATCCTTGTCATGTTGGTGCAAATTGCCTGTGAGATTTTACCACAGTTATATATATATACTCTCATGACTCCATGGAAATCATTCTAAAAATGGCTTGGTTCTTATCGTTAGGAACCAAACCAATTTAAAAAGGGGTCATGGGGTAATGGGGTCATCACAGCATAACTGTGGCAATAATATGTCATCACTGATTGGTGGCAAAATGCTAAATTTCGGCATGGAAGCAATTTTCATTTAATGATGTTTCAGAATATTACTAACAACTAAATTAATGATTTCACAAATCTAATTTTTGTGACATAATCACTTTGTTACTCTATAAAATGAATATTATCTTCACTCTATATATTTGATGGAACAATATAATATTAAATGACCAGTACTTTTAATTTCCTTCCATGTAACAACTGTTTCTTTTTGCCTTTACAATTGCATAGATCTTTTTTATTCTTCAGGGTAGCAGGCAATGCTGCTTATTTCATTGGCACCCTTGCTGAAATGGATTTGGCTAAGAACCGTGTGGTGGACATTTGTATCCAGAGGAAGGCATTAATGGTGCTCCCACGACTTACTGATATGCTAGCCTTTGAAGATATGGAGACAGTGATGAATGCTGCAGGAACCCTTGGAACATTGGTATGAACTGTCGCATGATACAATAATCAGTGAGACCAGAAACAATTGAGTTCAACTCAGAAATTGAATAATAACTATCAGTTAAATTTAATAATTTATTGGTAACTAATTATATTTAAATGTAAAAACAATCAAGTATACTATGTACTGTACTAGAATCAGCACTCCACGAAGCTGTGACCATTTTGGCTGCCATGGCAAGTAGAAAAAATAATTGGCAACCAAACCGACAGAAAGGTTGCCAATTTGGAAACTTCTTTCAAGGCCATTCAATTTGTTTTGACAAACAACCTTAAAACTTTTCATTGTTGACCAAAATATTCTATCATGTAGTACCAGCAGTCAGTAAATATTTCTCACTGCCTTCTGGTTGGGCATGGTTTTGATCAGCCAATTACTGACAATAGATTACAGTTCTTGCTGTTAAATTTTTGTTGGTTTTAACTAATCATGAAAATCAATGATTATATAATATTTACATACACCATGATTATTTTCCTCAGTTAGTTAGTCTAGCTATATAGGGTGTTCAGTACTATTCTTGAGGTCCTGTCCGGCTGTACTTATTATTACTTTTGTCAGCATTGATGAACAGTAACAACTGATTCATGACACTTTTTTCACTTGAATGGTTTTTTGAATGAAAATTTATTTTGGAACCCACGCATTATGTATTTCATTCTAAACCACTGCAGCCCTCCAATCAATAACTGCTTTATAAAATAATTTGAAATAAATTAAGTCCAAAAGAAATATGCTACATTACGTTGTATAATTATGAAGTTTATAATAAATAAAAATTATATATTTTTTAAATAACAATGACATTACGACTTCACAACGAATAAAATGTGTAACTCATTAAAATTCAAATAAATTTAGTAAGGTTTAATTGCATGATCTGAAGAGGGTGAACTATTGTAGCCAGGCCACTTTCATGCTTAGTATATATGTGATCAGTAAACGATAGAAATCAAAGCTTCTGTTCGGTGCTGGAAGAAAAGTGAAAGTCCTTGATGGGTTTGCTGTTTGGTCAGCAGGCATTATAAAAAAAATCAATATCATTGAATCTTTTAAAGTATATCTTCTTGTAGATGTGCCCCAATGCATTCCTCAGGTTGCCTTATTAACATGCCAGAAATTTATGTGTGATCCACACTTGAGTGGGGTGGTGAGGACAACACACAGGTAGCCCAAGCTCCCATCACAAACAAATACTAATAGTGTTGATTTACAAGGGATTATTTGGGGACTTTTGAACTTTTGATTTTGTTCCTTAAAATTTAAAGAATAAATAAACATGTATTTCATATGTTGGGCGGGTGATGGTGAACAGAATTAAATGAAACTTAAAATAGACAGGAGATTATAAAGAATTAAATACCAAGACACTGTGAATATATCATTCAAATTTATTGAGATTTAAGGTAAAAAATCAAAAGTTCAAAAGTCCCTATTATATCCCTTGTAAAATTATCAACACTATTAGTATTCATTCATGATGGGAGCTTGGGCTACCTGTGGCTTTATAAGTGACCACAAGAGGCTGTTCACACTCTAAAACTTTTTCATTGTGGTTAGTTTATGCATTCAGCAACTCAAGCTAATTACAGTGTAATTATGAGAATTGCATTAAGTGTTTCACAAATTAATGCATAATTCAAGAATATAAAATTATATGAAAAATAAGATATATTATAAACTATAAAATATAAAAAAGTGAGTGAGCAAAGCTAAAATAGATAATTAAAACAAGAAATAAAGAAGTCCTTCAGAGGACTTCATTTATCTGTCAGTGTTTGAAGTTAGTTACGGTTATATTAACTTTTACCTCTAGAGTACTTATTATATTACATTATATAATATTACTTTATAATTTCAGCGAAGGTATTTCGGTGTCATTATTTATTTCTTGTCCTTAAATTTAGGCTGACAGTGATGAAGGCAGGATGTGGATGTTGAGAGAGGAATGCCTTAGTGATACTATAAGTAGACTTACAAATTTATTGTTATCCAAGGATCCCTGTGTGGCAAGTAATTCTGCACTGGTGCTGGCAAGGTAGGATAGATATTGATTCTATATAAGGAGTGGGTTTTGTGAGTAGTGCTTAAGTTTATTGATAACATGCAGAGTGCATGGTGTACAGTAGTGTAACTAACTAGAAACAAATGATGAAAGTACAAAACTGCACTAGTTAGAAATGATTTTTTATCAAAGATTTGACTATAGTTTTTGGAGAAATTAAATTTTTTGTGACAGTTATATATGTCAGGTCTGCCTTCTTTATTCCGCCTGCTACTCATAAAATGTAATCCAGTACTACCTGCTGCATTAGGGCTGGTGAGGCTCTTCAATTGTGGAAGGTAGCCCTCCTAGGGGAAGGAAACCTTGATCAAAATCCTCCACTGCCTTGTGGGAAACCTCCTGTACATATAGGAAAGGCTTCGGGAATAAACCGTGAGGGAAAATAAGCCCAACAATCCCTGTAAGTGGTGGCACAAGGGAATTGCATTTTTTTTGCCACTCTAAAATCTTATGAGTCAAGAAAATAGAAGAAGGTAGAAGAAAGTCCCTCAGTCCCCAGCAGCCTTTAAATGGGCAGAGGGTGCTAAGAATCTCCAGGTGATAATGAGGTTAGGAAAGACCTACTAAAACTGGCAACAGTGAATATAGGTTCTTTGTCAGGAAGGAGTAGGGAAGTTGTGGATATGTTTGAGAAGAGAAGGGTAGATATTGGATATGTACAAGAAGGTAGGTATAGGGGCCAAGGAACCAGAGGATATGGAGGTGAGGAAAAATACAACTTTTGGTGCAGTGGATCAGAGGAGGGCAGAAATGGAGTAGGGATCATGGTAAAAAAAGACCTAGTAGAGGAGGTGATTGAAGGTAAAAGATTGCATGACTGTAGAATGATAAAAATTGCAATGATGTGTGGAAGAAAGGTTCATGTCTTTTCAGTATATACTCCATAATGGGGTAGGCGTGATGAGGAAAAGGGGGAGTTTCTTGAGGACTATCAGATAAGCTTGGAAGTTAAAGGATCCTATAAAGAGAAGAATGTTTGAAGAGAGAGTGAGTGATAGAATAGAAGGAGCAAATGTTGATCATGCTGGTTTTTCAAATGCATTGTTGAATTCCACAAGGGAAGTATGGGGAGAGACAGCAGGGAGGAGACAGAGAAATAGAGAAACATGGTGGTGGAATTAATGAGGAAGTGCAGCTAGCAGTTAGGGAAAAGAAGTTAGCATTTAAGAAGGGGCAAAGTGAAGGAACTGAGGAAGTGCACAAGCTGTACAGAGAGAAAAATACCCAGGCAAAAAAGAACAGTAGTAGCAATTGCTAAGGATAGAGCCTACAAATACTGGAGTGAATCTCTTCAATCGAACAAAGGAAGAGCAAAGATATTCAAGATAGCAAATTAAAGCAGATGAGAAAAGAGAGGAAGGATATCGTAGGATCGAAGTATGTAAGGGATGATAATGGAACTCTTAAAAGTGAAAGAAGAGAAAGTTATGGAAAGGTGGAGAAGTTAATTTTCTTCTTTGCTAAATGAGACAAATGAGTACTAACTAAAGGAGGAAGATTAAGTGGAAGGGCTGATAAGGGGTGTGACTGAACAGATAGTGGAGCAAGCACTTAAGAGCATGAAAGTAGACAAGACACCAGGGCCATCTGGGGTCACAAGCGACTGCAGGAGCAGCTGTCAGAGTGAAAGGACTGTTTCAGGTTTGTGAATCCATTGAACAGGAAAGTGAGGTTCCAGAGCAGTGAGCCGAGAGTTATACCATACCAGTATATAAAGGTAAGGGAGATGTCCTAATGGTGGACAAACATAGAGGAGTGAGACTTCTGGAACAGGATATGAAGGTGTACAAGAAAACCCTAGAGAAGTGGCTTAGAGATATTGTGAAGGTTGATGAGAAACAGTTTGGATTCCAGTCAGGTAAGTCAACTGCAGATGCACTTTTTGTATTACAACAGTTGCAGTGTCTCACAGCACTTGTTATAACCTTATATGGCAATGCAAGGTCAAGGGTCATGACTCTAGCAGGTATTTCAGATGAGTTTGCGATAGGAGTGGGTCAGTACTGAGTCCCCTCCTATTTGTGGGGGTAATGCAGGAGGCAACTACAGAGGCAAGAGGTGAAGGATTATAGGACTTGTTGTACACCGATGACCTAGTGATTTAACAACTGAATCAGAAGAGGAGGCAGTTGCAGTTAGGAAATTTGGTGTATGGAAAGAGAGAGGGAAAAAAGGAGATTTTAAAAAGGTTAACATAAATAAAACCAGTTTGATGGCGATGGGTGGAGAACCTGCTGTTAGGCCACAAAGGGGAAGATACCCATGTGGGATTTGTGACAAAGGAGTTGGAGCAGACTCAATATAGTGTCAATGTTGTGAAAGGTGGTGCCACCAGAGATGTTAACATAGTGGGAGAAGATAGTCTGGAAATAGCTAGTGGACAGCTTTCGTAATCTTAGTGATGTGCTTTCATGTGGAGGAGGGGTAGAATCAGCAGTAAGGGATAGGATATCTTGTGCTTTAAGTAAATGGAAGGAATTAGCAAGCTTGTTAGTAAACCATAGCATTCCACTAGAGGAAAGGGCAAAGGTTTACTCTGTGTGTGTGAGGCCTTCATTGCTGTATGCTGTGGAAACTTGGGCACTAATGGAAAGACTGGAAGGAGTGCTAGCTAGTTGTGATGGTACAATGTTGAGATACATGTCATGAGTAAGATGGCACTGGACGGGATTACTAATGAAGAGGTCAGAAGAAGATGTGGGGTTGAGAACCTTGAACGTAGATTAAGGGAAATGAAGTTGAGGTGGTTTGGCCATGTTAAATGTAGGGATGGGAATATATAGCATACTTGGGAGAACGATGGAGCTGTAAGTGGAAGGTAGAAGGTCATTAGGTAGGCCAAAGAAAACCAAGAGAAAGGTAGTGGAAGAAGACATGAGAAAAATAAACATCACAGAAGATATGGCAGATGATAGAAAAGAGTGGAGGCAACTCATATCACGTCCAACCCTGGGAGGGGGAAACTAGGGATGATAAACGAAGATGATGATGATGATGATGACAGTTATTCAACTGACCATTAAATCAAAATCTGAGGGATATTCTGATATTCTGGGTAGATTTGTTATAGGTACAGTAGATGTACAGATAATTAATGATTCTCTATAGTGTTGGCATTATTTACTAGTAGAATAGGAGTTGAATGTAATGCTTGTCTATAGTACTAGTGTTGGCATTATTTGGTAGAATAGGAGTTGAATGTAGTGCTTCTCTATCTACCAAGTTTCTGTATTGATTGGTATAATAGGAGTTGAATGTAATGCTTCTCTTTATAGTGCTGGCATTATTTGGTAGAAAATGAGGTGAATGTAATGCAGCTTTAGTATTGTCAAATTGGGACAGATGTTAGATGCAATGATTAGTATATTTTATGTGAGGTACTGTAAGACAGATGTAATGTAATTCTACTCTCAGCACTGTCAAGGTAGTCCTGATCATATATGTTGCAATTACATGTAATGCTACACTATAGTATTTGCAAATAATTATGATAGATGTTGCATGTAATACTACTCTAGTATTTTCAAATTAGCATTGATGTTGCATGCAAATAATGTTAATGCTACCCTAGTACTGGCAAGCTTAAGGTAGGGTAAATCATTGCGTATAATGCTACTGCTCTAGTTTAGGCAAAGTATACTAAAATTACAAGCTTGCTAGGTTGAATAGATGTAGTGAACAAAATGCTACTCTATTACTTGCAAGTTAAAAAGGATATGTTGCAAGAAATTCTACTGTTTAACTGTTTATTGTAGCAGTGTAGAATTGTAAGATATATAAATGTAGGTTTTAATGCTGTCCAAGTAAAAATTCTTTAAACTGACTTCTTGTTTAAATTATTACCTTCAATGTGCTTTAATATATAAGCTAGAGAAATTTCCTTGTCAACAAATTGCCAATTGAAAAACTCATTTTCACAGGCTTACTATAGCTGAGGAGGGATGTGCTAGGATCCTAAACAACAGGAATTCCAATCATATTCTTGTCAACTTATGTAAATCTCTTGGCCTGGATGAAACTGGTAGGTCCATCTGTTACTCGGTTTTGGTACAAGATTGAACAACAACAACTTTATTGTGCTCTGTAAAAATTACAAGTTTCTATTTGATTATAATTTGATATTGTTTGTGGTATAAAAAGAGCAAAAGCATTTAGAAATAGCAGAGCTAGTCAAGCTGGGCCATGTGCAGAAAACTTCCCTGTTACCATTAAAAAAAAGAAAAAATAATCACACTCGCTACTCATAGGAAACAAAACAAACATGATTAGGGAGGTGAGTTTATGTACATCATAATGATTTTATTAATAATTATAGATCAAAGAAGATTTCAGTTGTTTTTTAAAACAAGTGCAACTCGCCTCAAATTTGCCATAGTTTTTTGAAGATAGTAAGATTTTTTACTCGCCAGCCTGGTATTGTAATGGTGAACCTTGTTTATGTATTTAAAGAAAATGTTACAGAGTTTAGAGTTAGAAAATGTTACAGAGTTTACTAGAGTTAGAGTGTGTTGACAGATAAATCAAATCATGTGATCAATTTTCGTACAGTGAATGAAGCTTAAGGTTGCACATTATATTTTGTTAACATCGCTCACTCTTTTCATTTCTCTTTTTTATGCTGTTGTATACTTTTTTGTATACTTGAGTAATGTTCAAGTGCTATATAGTTTTGAAACTGACATATTAATATCTGCTTTTGAAAATGAAAATGTTAGTTATTAAATGATTATGTTTCATTGAAAGGTCGTGGCATGAATGCTGCATTTGCCATCGGAAGATTATGTGACCTGCAAGCAGGATGTGCAAGAATGATGTCTTTGCCGCAATCAAAAAGAATGGTGAGCCTAAATTTAATTCCATAGCAAAACTGAAAGTTGTTTAGATCTCAAAAGAGAGATTTGTACTACACATCTCATTCAATCCCAGTTAGTTTTAAAATTCCTTTATACCGTAGGCTTAGTTAAAACCTTTAACACACTAAAACCCGATAAATTTTGTTTTTAAAGAGTTTCTTTAATCAGTTTTTTTAGCAGGTTCAGGTTTTTTAACTTCAGTATATTAATAAATTTTAAAACGATTTAACAAACACTTACCAAAATTCCAATACAGTAGATTGATATTTCAAACCCTTTTGAGAGATCTTTTTTAATCTTGTAAAAATTTGTTTACATAAAGTACAATCCCTGCTTGGAGCTAATCTGCAATGGATTTGTGTCTCATACAGAGTATTTTAAGAAGACTCTCATCGATCTAGGGCCATAGCAACCACTCCTTCTGGTCTAAGACTTGTTTTTATTTGGCTCAGATTGCACATGCACAGTTGTGTATTCTCTCTTTCTAAAGTGTATTGTGAGCATGAGAAGCCACACCCCTCACCACGTCCCCCGGCTAGACTGCTCTAAAACTTTTTCGCATGGGCCTGTATACTTTTTCATTACAGGAAAAGGAGATATTTAACAATTAGACTTCGAGGACGAATGGACTACGAGTCAATAGCCCATGAGGCCGTAGGCCGAATGGGCTATTCAAACTCGTAGTCCATAA
>JANCMA020188177.1:0-13486 GCA_024336925.2 Zoanthus solanderi | reverse complement strand
TTCGAGAAAAAAACTCATGCAATTGGCAAACAGTCGATAGTGGAACATTGCTTGCAATTAGAGTAAAATACATGGAAATATTACAAGAACACTTTACAGGATTTATTATTTTCTCTTCTACTCTTAGGTGCCTAATAAACTGGGGGACGCTTATTAATTTTTCGTTTTTTTCCGACATTAGACGAGCTTATTATGACCTCCCATTTATTATTTCTGAGTAATTATCTCACTCTGCCACAAAAGTGTAAAACCAACAGAAATCTGTAGTGTTTACATGTTCTCGTAACTTTCACTGGAAACTGACATTGCATTCTTTATTGACGAATACAATGCAATTTCTTCTCATTTTTAAATGGAAAATAATCAGTCTAATATGATTGCTAAACTGGAATGTTTTTCGGGCCATTGTCACATTGCACCTGACCAGCTTGGCCTAGCGCGGTTATTCTCAGTTTGGACGATCTCTTGTGCTGAACTTTGAAACGTTTGCCCCTTCTCTTCCTAAAACTTTTGATACCCCCGTTTATTTCGAACCTTCCGGTTATTAACTTTTCCTAGAAATTCTCACCCACTTTCATTTCGACCCCTCCCCCCCCCCTGTTTATTAGGCACCTAAGAGTACTCTTTCTACTTGTATATCAAATATCGAAGCTCGTACCTTCTTATAGATACACACAAAAAGTGTGAGCATCAGGATTTAATGGAGCCGAAATCAATTGAAGAATTGCACACAATTTAGGGATCCTGCTGATGAACAGTAACTCCTTTGCTATTTTTTTCAGCGGCATTATAGCTATGTCTGTTCAGATATCAAATACGTATATTACATCAATGGCATATTACAGGAATAATTAATGCTAAAAACCCTAAAATATTGAAGAACATTCAAACTCGGCCCGAAACAAACCGTTCTTATTAAACAAAACAAGTGTATATACCGTTAAAACACTAACGTTTCGCGCGTTATTCCTTCGTTGGAGTGAAGAGGAATCACAGGATTGCATTCGGGTGAACTGATAAAGACGTTTTGTTGTCAATGCCACAGTTTGTCAATGTTTGCGTACAGTTGAGTATAGTATGCACCGAATCATCCTTTGAGGAGCAAGTGAGAGAAACGCATAAGTTAACTTAGGATGAAGCTATCCCTTAAGAATAATTTGCAAATACACTCATTACTGGTCCCTTTCACAACAGTTCCGCGGTTTGTATTGCTTCATTCGGGGCGGCGTCGTTGGTGCAGATGATAAGATCATTGCTTTCTAGCCACAAAGCCCCTAGTTCAATCCACGGCTCTGCAGAGATTTCAGTCTTTGTGTGTCTCTCTTTTCCGCCAAAGCAAATTCAGCTTTCCCTCTTTGCGAGGTAGGTAAAGGAGTACCAGTATCTGCTGAGAGCTAACCTGTGATAGATTAGTGTCCTGTTCAGGGGAAGCCGAAACCAATGGTAAAACTGCACGCAGAACGTTTAGGTATCCTGCTGATGAACAGTAAATGTTTTGCTATTTATTTTCAGCAACATTTTAGTTATGTTGTTTCAGATATATCTAAAGACTTTTATCCGCTTAAGGCTACGGAAAACGGGGATGCCGAGCGTCGACTCCAATGAGCTACAAGGCTTGGAAAAGGAATTAACTTATTGCGTCACAACTACGTTGGATAAACTCTTTGAGTTTGCATACTCAAAAACCAAAAAAATCTTCGTGTGCGGAGAACAAAAGATTTGAACCCAGAAAGTATCTTCCTTATAAATGTCTCGTTTTCCAACATACTGTGTTTTGCATTAATTTTTTTGTGCTGTTCTTCAAAGTTCTTCTTTGCTCATTTGTTTCTTTCCACCCAGGGCCGTAGCAAAGCTTGGAAAACTGGGAGGTGCAGCACAGCCAAATGCTGAAGGTGCGAACCTTCAAAGGGGAGCCGGGGACATGCTACCCCGGGATATATGGAATTGCTGTGAAGCAGTAGTAGTCACAAAGGTTGGGGTAAAAACTGGCCGGCACTGGTATCATTTTATAGTGCTTTGCCAACTGCATGAGCCACAATACCTGTTACCATGTTTCCACACATACTCAGTTCCTGCAATTTCCTTGCATCAAGCCAGGTTCAAACGAATGCTGCGCGGTAAGTTAGCAACAACAACGAATCATTTACAAGTACCATAAATCTCGGCAAAGACTCTTTATTAGTCAAGGTTTTCTGTTCCAAAACAAGCCTATTAGTTCTTGATATTCTAACTCACTCAAAAAATCGACTAAGTATAAACAGTAAAACCAAATATTGATTACTCCTCCCGCCAGAGCAGTAATATTAAAGACTTTGGAACATCAGGCTTCTTAATAATGTAAGCACCCACACCTACTAATCCATATCCACACCAAATAAGCACCCACACCTAATAATCCACACCCACACCCACTAAGCACCCAGACCAAATAAGCACCTACACCTAATAAGCATCCACACCCAATAAGCATCGACGTAACAGGCATCCACATCAAATAAGCACCCACACCTAATAATCCACACCCACACCCACACCCACTAAGCACCCAGACCAAATAAGCACCCACCCCAACTAAGCATCCACACCCAATAAGCACCCACGTAAGAGGCATCCACACATAAGCATCCACACCAAAATAGGCACCCACACCTAATAATCCACACCCACACCCACTAAGCACCCACCCCAACTAAGCATCCACACCCAATAAGCACCCATACCAAATAAGCACCTATACCCAATTAACACTCACACCTAATAAGCATCCACACCCAATAAGCATCCACGTAAGAGGCATCCACACATAAGCATCCACACCAAAATAGGCACCCACACTCCATAAGCATCCACACCCACACCAAATAAGCACCCGCACATAAACTTTCACACCAAATAAGCACCCACTCCCAATACACAACAATCTTAAACCTGCCACACTATAAGAAGCACCCACCTTGAGTAACATCAATTTTGAACAAGAACCCACATCCACTAAGCAACTACCTAAAATAAGAACCTGCTTCAAATACGCACCCACCTTGAATAAGCATCCAATTTGAATAAACACCCAACTCAAGAAAACACCTACCTTGAATAAGCACCCATTTCAAATATGCATCATATTGAATAAGCATCTACTTCTTACTAGAACCCACCCACCCACTTGAAATAAGCACCAACCTCAAGTATCCCAAAACCTCAAAACAGCTGAGGATTTGAAATAAAAACTTAAAGATTATACTGTAATAGGCCCTTTGCAGTTGGGGGTTAAGTGACCACAGCTACCTTAAATCAATCAGCAACGACAAAATGGCATCCAGAAATGGAAAAAGAAGGTTGATATTAGTAAATTAGCAAGGTTTCAGCGATTGACTTCAAATATGTAAAAAATGGCAAGCAACCGAAAATAGGACATTTTCTAAGGATTTGTATGACTGGAGAGCAAACCTTGCTCTCCAGTACCATTTTCACATACATTTCATTAGGAAAATTTTGATTTTATATTTACTGTCATTTTTAAAGTACTCAACGTTGAGACTTGAAACTATGCCTTCTAACTAATTTTAACCTACTCTTTCCATTTCAGATCATTATTTTGTCATATCTAATAAATTTAAGGTGAGTGTGGTCATGTGACATCTAACTGCAAAGGGCCTTTATCAAATTAGAGTCTTTCTTTATAGTCACCAACATAGAGCTCTCTTAAGGGTTACCCATAAAATTTTCACTTGTACTATTTCTTGGTTTAATGCATTTTTATTTTGCAAACACACATTTTAATACATAAATACAACTTTTAGCAACAAAACTCTGGTAGGGTTTTTTGGATATGTTGATTCTGTGCCATAAATTTGATAGAAAAACAAAAATTGAAGTTTAATTACCAATGAATTCAAAATGATGCCTAGCTTAAATGGTAATTGAAAACAATAGAGAATACAGAAATTTTATAAAATCTGGCTTTTTAATTTTTTTTGAAAGTCATCCATTTTTCTTTTTATGCCTAAAATTATTTACGAAACAAATAAAATTTCATTACATTACTTCTGTGAGAATAAATTACTAGATTTGTTATTGCCTTTTTCTGCAAACATGGTTGAAAAGATTGCAACAACGTACTTTAGTTTCCTTGTTGCTCTCTGTTTTGCATAATAATAATGCTCTATTGCCTTTTATTGAAACTGAACGCCTTCATAAAGTCATTTGAAGTATTTCTGAGGATTAACTGGCTCACAATTAAAAGATCTTCACAGCAGAAATTTCAAGACAATTTGTTCTAAAGATTGAAATGATCTGTTAATTTTAAATTAGCTTATCACTTCAAAGAAAAATGTCTTCTGATCACTTCCATTTTAAAGTTTTGAACAAGAAGTCTGTGCCTATTAGTACAAGTATAGTGATTCATCCAAGGTTTGGAGAAGTTAACTATGGGGTAAATTGGGTCAGTTGCTTTGTAAAACTAATACACATATCATCTGATGCAGAAAAAAGAAACCGGTAGATGTGCTGGTGCAGAAAAAAGAAACCTGTAGATGTGTTGACATCTGACAAAACACAGGTATAATTTTGGTGCTAAAAGTGTACAGTGTATTAGTGCAAATTATTACATTTTGAGTCACATAGAAAAGTCTAGGAAACGATCGAGGTAGGAGTTACAAAATCTCCAAATGCTACAATTTTCGTTTTCTGAAGATTTTACAACATGAGGGTTTTCATCCCATTTAAACAAATAATAAAACACAAAACTTCAAAACTGAGTTAATTTGTAAGTCCTGGTATAGAAACAAAAAAATTGACCCCACATTTTTAAATGCAGCTTGGTGATCAATTTACATCCAAGATATCAACTTGAAATGGTCACTTGCTTGCATCCAAAAAACAAGCTGATCTGAATGAGATATGTTGAACATTGCACCAGCAGCTCTTGGCACCAATCCATGGAAGTTTAAAGTTTAAAAAATTTAAGAGAGATTCCACTTAAATATAACAAGCTCACAAACCAGAACTTACAATATACTGTATAAAAAAAAATCACACAATCAAGAAACTTTGATTATTGCTATCAGTACTACAACAACAAAAGGTTTTAGAAAACAAATCTTAACACAAAAAACTTGAAAACTGCTTTTAGAATTTCAGAACACAAGGCCTACGAAAAATTACTTTATTAAATTGTCAGTGACTGTGAGAAGTCAAAGTGGCACATTGAAAATGTTCATTTTTAGTTATTTTTAAACTGAAATCTATTAGTGATCAAGATTATAGTTTGCATGTAATTCATTTCGTACTGCATTGAAAATCATTTTTTGTACAGAAACAATTGTGGACAAAAGCTAAATGATCAGGAATAGAACTTACCCCATTCCATCTTGATTTAAACATTACTTTTAAGGACTTAAAAGTGTCCCAGCGATCAATAAAGATATTAGTAGAATCAATTAGAATACTTTCTGCATCTTATTTTCTTTAATTCCAAGATTCCCATGTACCAGAATAGTACTCTCTTGCCTTAAAACTATCATGTTTTCTTATTGAAATACAACCAATAACAGAAAATGAAAATTTTCATTGGACTATATGGAAATATAAAATTCTATATAGTTGAAAATACTTGTACATAAGCATAACCTCCTAAAACTAATGTTTAGTCTAGCAATGTTACATATAAAGAAATACACAAAAACTTGGGCATACATTTTTCACAGTTTTGAGAAAAAAGAAAAAAAATGTACATATTTGAAACTTTTCTATTTGATCTTTGTCCTAATTAGTAAGTCTAAACTTAAGAGGTGTTTGCCATATCACAAACTTACTCCGTAATGCACTACTTCTACTCCAGTTTAACAATAGTCCAGGATGAAGCTTCAGTCCTTCTAGTTATTTTAACATATTACACTATGTGAATTGCAGATGAGATTTAAGCTCCAAATAAAAGTCAAAGATTGGGTTTTTAAGACATGGTATCATCCTGAATTAAGGGTAATCTTTTCCCAAAAAAGTAGACTCTAGTTATACTTTTGACCCTCTGGAGGCTGGGAAAGTCTTGAATTTTCTTTTGCTTTCATTTTCCTGCAAAACATAAAGAGACAGTTACTTTTTACCACAAAAACATATGATCCAAGATGTCAATCAATCCAATTTTGATCTGGGTTTATCCCGTAAATGGGGGTGGCCAGATTTACCCCACTCTAACAGCAATCTCTCCAACTCCCACTTTCCATCTGGCTTGATTCAAGGCATACTCCTTCTCCAAACCAACACTCTTGCTCTCCTTCTCCACTTGTGTTATCCATGTCTTCTTTGTAATAAATGGGACGCTGCGTTGGTGTTTCTACAGAAACAGTTGTAAACAGATTTGTAAATTATCTACACCGTAGAAAAATGGAAAAATGACTGACGTTCCGGACTAAAGTCCTTCGTCAGACGAGTCAAAACGTCAGCACATGCTCGTACCATCTCACTCCATTTGTCTTTGACACTCACTCCGACGAAGGACTTTAGTCCGAAACGTCAGTCATTTTTCCATTTTTCTATGGTGTAGATAATTTACAAATCTATTTACAACATGTCTTCTTTGGTTGTCCTTGCTTCCTCTTGCCCTTCACTTCAAACTCCAATGCTTTTCCCAAAACATGCCCATCATTCCTCCTCAGCACATGCTCGTACCATCTCACTCCATTTGTCTTTGCCATCTGAACCACTGTTTTCTTCAATTCCAACATCTCCATTAGGTCCTCTGTTCTCTTTTTCTCCATCAGTTTTGCACCACACATTGCTCTCTCAGTCCTTCTCAAAATTGCCATTTCATTTTCCCTCAAACACCATGTCTCACTCCCATATAACATCGCCGATGTTACACAACTCCGATAAAACATTCCTTTCGTCTTACGCGAGAACCTTTTTGAGTTCAGTAACTCCCTGTATTCCTTGAACTTCACCCACCCAATTCTTGCCCTTGCTGTCACAGCTGCCTCGCAACTTGCTTGCATCTTCTACACACAAAATCTCTTCCCAACCTCGGGGTCACCCTCTTTACTATCGCGCATCTTCCATGGATCCATTTCCTGCATTTCACACACAACACTGAATTTGCCATTACTCGCTTCCCACAAATACCACATGGATCTGTTTTACTTACAAACACTTCACCCTCTGCCCCACTTACTACCACTTTTGTCTTCCCGAGGTTCACCTTCAGCCCCTTGCTCTCGAATGCCTCCTTCCATTTCCAGAACCTCTCCCTCATTCCCTCCATTATTTCACTTGTCAGAACCAAGTCATCTGTGTACAACATCTCACTCATCAAACCATTTCTCACATTCTCTGTAACCACATCAACCACGATCGCAAAAACCAACAGCAACAACATGGATCCCTGGTGCACACCAACTTTCACCTCAAACTCCTCAGAGAACTCTAGTCCAACTCTGACTCTTGTCTTTGCACCTTCATACAAACTCATCACTGCTCTCACCATTCTTCCTCATTGCCCACTCCAATACCTTCCTTGGGACCCTGTCAAATGCCTTCTCCAGATCATTGAAACACATATATACAACTTCTTCTCCTTGTCTTCGTATTCCTCTTGCGGCCTCCTCTGAATGAGCACTGCATCTATCGTTCCTTTGTCTGGCATAAAACCAAATTGCATCTCGTCCACTTTCACCATATGTCGCAACCTCCTCTCTAGCGCCTTTTCTATTATCTTCATTGCATGCTCTAGCAACTTAACTCCCCTATATGCCATGCAATTCATTACATCCCCTTTCCCCTTGAAAACTGGTAACACAACACTCAGTGCCCAATCATCTGGCATTCCTCTTCCATCCACCATCACACCCATCCCTATCTCCCAACTTGCCGCAATCAATTTAGCACTTACTTCTGAGGGTCCAGCAGCCTTTCCCACTTTCATTTCCCTTATTGCTCTGTGCACTTCTTCCCGACTAACCCTTTCAACTAGCCCTTCCACCAATTCTGGTTTCACGTTCTGATCCCACTTATTCTCCTCATTCATATGAACAATTAAAAAGGATAGACCCCTAAGTGATTAATAGATGCTAAAAATTTTGTAAAATAAAAACATCACAGCTTTACAAGTGTAAACCTGCCTGCAAAAACTGCTTTGGTCACATGTCTTGAAGTTCCCTTTATCCACAGCTATAGTTATGTGGCTTACAATTGAAAACACAAAGAGTGGCCCTAAAAACCTAAAAATTGAAAACAACTTTTAAAAAACAGTCACAACAAATTATGTTGAAAGTTTGTATCCACTTAAAGATGTATAAATTTTCCTTACTGGTATTTGCTTTTGTTGTTGACCTGAGCAATTATTTGGAGCACTTTGACTTTTTGTTCAATTTTGAAGATCAAAGAAGATCATTAAAATTATGACTGTTTATTGTCACATTGTCACAGACTTTTTCTCCAATGTTTTGAACCAGTGATGTTTAAGATACCAATTAACACACAGGGTTCTCTCAAGTGAGGCAAAGTAGGGGGAGAAGTTTGTGCACCAAAGGTGTGAGCATCTAGGGGGGTACCAGGGCATGCTGCCCCTCACCCACCCCCAAGGAAATTTTAAAGATCTACAATCCCTGGAACTGCATATCCTCCATTTTCAGAGCACTTTCATAGACAAAAGAAATCTAAACTAGTTGCTTAAACAACCTTACTCTGTCATTTTTACTTCGTGATTCTAATATTATAAGACGTAAATGCTGAAGACATACGAAAAACATTGTGATTTTGTACTTTTTTTAATAACGGAAAGAAGTCAATGCCAACTACAAAAGTGAGAAGTTTACAAAACATTCGTTTGCCTCACAAAATATAAAAGCTATTTTGCTTTTTTGTGTCTAAACAAGATTTATCTAAAATGTTGTTTCAAAAAAAAAATGAATACAAAACTTGTAGCCGGTGACACAGTAGTAAAGTTTGCAAAAATATACATTAATAAATTTGCCCAGGATAGGGTGACCAGGGGCTAAAGTTTGCCCAGGATGTTGGAAATGAATTTCAAACCTTGCGACGTCAAGATGGCAGAGTATTCTGAAGTCTAGGCCTAAGCACCTTCTCTACAACGATTTCTGGTCTGGCAGGAATTTTAAAATCGGTTCCGAACCTCCGGCACCATAGCCTGGCACCTTACTAACTAAGCTCAAGAAAAACAGAAAATATCATTATCTTCTTTTGTAAAAGTAAACTCTGTTATTAACCGTGATACAATACCGAAATATTTGACAAAAAAAAAAAAATTCATGCCTATCTCACGTGGATCAGTCAAAGATTAGATATATAGAGAAAGCTAAATAAAAAAAGCCAATGGATTGAAAGATTCAGAACATTTTTAAAACATACCAGTTTCGTAAAAAAGAAAAAGGAGAGGAAAAAAAGGTGAACAATTAAAATAACACAAATTATTTTTCAGATTTATGAAAAAACTTACCGTGTAAAAGAGTCTGTCGCCATTATATTGGCTTGATGAGCTGGCTAGCACCCAGTTTCCAAGACTTTCTTAAATGCTCGACAACCGTTTGCCCTGAATCGAGTAAGAGATTTCCCGTGAGGCAATTCGGTAAAAGCAGTAACCAACTACCTGCAAAGTTTTGACATTATACTGAGGGTTTAAATTTCTAGATACAAGCAAATCTGATAAAAAAATGGTGAGTTTTTGTCGGTAGTTGTTTCGTTTGTTATTTTCTAAGTGGTTCAGTTGCCATTTTGATTTAGATTTTTTGTTTTTTTGTGAGATCAAGTCGTGGCTTTAGGAGCAAGGCAAAGTAGAGAGATCCCGCTTGAAATATTCCCCTTGCTATCTTTTTGTTGACAAATCGCTGCATGCATCTTAACTTATTTTAAGTTTATTTGGCTTTCGGTCATGGGATAAGATAATCTTGCGATTGACAAATAAATCAACAAATTTACTATGAACCAGTTTCAGCCAAAATTGTTTGTTTATGAGGAAAATCTATACCTGAAAGAGCAACAGCTAGCCCGCTCTTTATGTATACTGTGTTATGGTGTCAATTCAAGCCAGTTGCAACATCGCCTTGCGCAGATGGTATCTGTTTTTGTTTTAACGGCGACTAGCTGTTTCTTCGTATGTATCTTGTATGTTCTTAGAAACTGAAATTTTCTAACTTTTTCTTGATTTTAGGGGAATGAAACGTCACTGCCAGGGGATATGGTGACACATTGTAAGTTAACTTTCAGTTTTGATGCGAATGAACTAGTTTTGAATGCGTCGATCACTTCTGATTGAGTCTATTTAATCTCGTTTAGTTGAATTTATTTATAAATTTTCTTCAAACACTGCAACAGTTTTGTCTTATGTTGACGTTGTGGCACGTTGTTTATAAAACAGTTGACGCGGATGAGATTCGGAGACTAGGAAAGCGCTTTCGGAAGTTGGATTTAGATAACTCTGGTTCACTGTCCGTTGACGAGTTTATGTCGCTACCTGAGCTACAACAAAACCCGCTGGTTCAAAGAGTCATTGAACTATTTGATCAAGACGGCAATGGAGAGGTGGATTTTAAAGGTCAGTATTCGTAATATCACTTTATAAACCATCACTTTAAGCATCAATTGCGAACAACTTTATATTGGTCGTGAATTCGTGATATTTTGTATGCGTCGTAACTAAATCCAATATGTGCTTTGTCACGGTAGACAGTTCGATGTCTTTATTTTATTTATTTCAAGTTTTGTCGAAGACAGTGTGGAATTTTTTTGTTATTGTACTGGTTGAGCCTTTGTATCGAAAATTTTCCGGTTGTCTTGTAAGCAAGTTTTATTTAAAAGAGGTAATATGAAAATAGACATGCAATCTGGCTATCACCTGTTCTATAGTAACTTATCGTATCACGTATGCAAATTGCGATTTACTGCCAAAAGAACATTTTATATACATTTCTCAGACTAACGAAGTGACCTGTTTTAAGATGTTTGAGTACTTATACGTGCCAACTTGATTGACGAGCGAGATTGGATGGATGTTATTTTAATTCAAGTGGGTTTGTGTTTCTCGTTTAGTGTTACATCCATTTCACAAATAACGGACAGATCTTAGGCAAGGTCAGCGCTTAAATAGTTTAACGCTGCCTTGAATTTAAAATATATATTATGCATTCTCTGCAAATCAAATTTTGTACAGTTTTAGAGTAATGAATAAATATTTTAGTTGCAACTGCTGGGTGCCTGTGCGAGCCAACAACAAGAAAAAATTCAAATTAACATGAAAAGTAATACATGTTATTATTCTTTTTCACATAGAAAGCAAGCAAATTAATTTCAACTGCTACATATTTTTTTATGTAATCCAGAAAGATCAATTTTAAGATATGGAAATTCATGTCTTTTGTTTCAGTGTATGAGCAAACACAGAGTTAAAAAATCTAAAGTTTACTGATTGTAAGCAATAGTAAATATTCAAATGTTTTTTAAATCAGAAATGACACTGCTGTCAGAATTGATAAATAATTTATTGACCATTCTAGAAGAGCTCAAAAAAGTAAAGTTATCAAATGTTTTCTTTTTCTAATCATTTTTTAAACTCTTGACTGATAGGAAAATTATTTATTTTTAATTTAATTTGTTTGTTTCAGAATTCATTGAGGGTGTATCACAGTTTAGTGTGAAGGGAGACAAAGAATCAAAGTTGAGATGTAAGTTTGTTTTTTGTTGCATCAGTTATAACAGTTAGATAAAAGATACAGTGTGTATGTATATACAGTGCTTGCCGTTTGAAAATCCTTGGTGAGTGAAAGAAAGCTCAGCTAAGATAACTGAGGTGAGCGATTTTTCCCTTAGCATTAGTGTCCATTATTTGGCAAAACATTGCTGTTCTCACACCATCTAAACTGTACAATTTTTTTTTTAATCTCGACCAAAATTCAAGCTTTCTTTTGATCGGAGGTTAACAATAACGTTCGCAGCCAATAATAAAAGCCATACGATATCTCAAACAGATATGGCAAACACGATCATGCTTGTTGTTTGATGTTCTTGACAAAGCTGCTTTGTATGAGGAATTCTTCAATTCTGAAAAGATGAATCACAAATGGAACATGTGCTTTTTATTCTTTGACGAGGTGAGCGATTTTTTGTGAGCAGGTGATCTATTTATCGCTCTTCTCAGATTAATTTTGTGTGAGTGATGGCGAGCGAGAGCGATCGCCTCATATGGCAACCACTGTATATATATACATATATATAAATATAACTTGTATATACATATATAAACACAACTGAGACAACCATTAACTTGATTATGCCTATATTTCGACCACAATAAATGGTCATCATCAGTCGCCCTAGTGAAGACCATTTAATATGGTTGAAATATAGGTGTAATCGAGTTAATGGTTGTTTCAGTTGTGTATATATACCAAGTAGTTTTGTATCAATAAATTTTGTGTAGATAAATGAATAAAAACTTTATAATGAAGGAATCGTTCAGTGTTATTTAAATATAAAAAATTATGTTGACTTTTTGTGGAGAGTTTTCTTGAATGTCAATTTTTTTTGGTTTATGTAACCATATACAATAAAATTTGTATAAATTATATATAATAAGTTGCATAATATACAGATTGCAGTTTCCTTTGGCTTTGGAACTGTTCCTACTTGTGGTAGCTTCCAAAGTCCTGATTTATTTTATTGATAACATCATCATCATCATCATCACCACCACCACCACCACCATCATCATCATCATCATCATCATTATCATCGTTCACATTTTAAATGTTTGTTTTCCATGCTTGCATAGGTTAGACAGGTTTCTTAATGGCTATCTTCCACTCAGTTTGATTTTGTGCCAGATCACAACCAATCTTCAGAGATTTTAAACAGTTTCAACAAAATGTTTTACAGAGATCAGTATATAGTAAATTACTGTAAGAGAAGCAGTTCAGCAGTTATTTCTAGAATAACAAGGGCTATTGCTTTGGATACTTTGTAAAGCACCAAACATCTTCAGAAGTTGTTAATTAAACTTGGAATAAAAGATTCGGTATTAAAAAATGTTTTTTGAAATCTTTTGGGAGAACTTTTATAGGTTGAAGTGAAATAATGGTAAGGTATGCAAACAGTGTTCAAAATATCGAATTGTGAATCATGAATCAAATTATGATATTCACAATAGGAACTTTGAAAATTTTGTGAAAATCACAAACCAACAATGTGATATCTTTTATTAATGAACCAACAATTTGTTAATCTACATCTGCAGTGGTAAAATTTTGCTATGTGTGGCAAACAGTGATATAATTTATATTAAAGACATAGTAACAATCATAATATACATCATCATCATCATCATATTCGGTTTTACATCCGTTTTACACGCTGGCATGCATTGGACAGTTTTCAGAAAATTGACTTCCAAGCTAACCTATCTCTAACCAGGTCTTTGCTAACTCTTCTTTCTCTCAAATCCATCTTTATCACTTCTTCCCATGTTTTCTTTGGCCTTCCTCTA
>JANCMA020188074.1:0-13489 GCA_024336925.2 Zoanthus solanderi | reverse complement strand
TAGTAAAGTAAGGAAAACCAATAGATAAACCGTTAAAACCAGTATTCGCGGCATACGCCACACAACAAAAGTAACAAAAAGCTCGCGCATGAAAGTTGTGAGAATTCTCCAGGCACGGAGAAGATATTTCATACTTATTAAGATATAATTAAGATAGTACGTGCGTTTTGATAAGATTGTTCTATAAGTGTGTTTTTATAGGGCTATGAAGCACGAAAATGAAGTGGGCAATATGGTTGCCTCTGTCTCCAAGTTGTGAGAAGTTACAGTTTCATGAAAGAAATTTAGGTATACATACGCGCTTCGTATAAAGTCTTTCTCTTTGTTAAAACAGAAAATAATAATTTTATAAACGAAATAAAACATGTTATCAGTGCCTTCATAGCCTGGTGAAAACCTCGGCAAAGTTGTGAGAATTCTCCAGCAGGTGAAAACCCTCGGGTTTTCACTGATCTGTTCTCAAATTCTCCAAAACGTTCGTCTGGATTTTTAACAGGCCATAAAGGCACGGAGAAGATGTTTTATTTCATACTTATTACCATTTTTTAGAAAGGAATTAAAAAGATTAAGTTACGCGAAAGCAAATATTTCATTCCACTAATTCTAAGCATTTTTTGTATTGTAAGTCTTGGACGTTAGGCCCAGTGCTTTTGGATTGTTTAAGAAATAAAACATGTTCTCCAGCCTTCATTGCCTGATGAAAACCCGAGGCGAACATTTGGGAGAAGTCAAAAGTAGATCAGTGAAAATCCGAGACGCAGTCAAGGCACGGAGAATATGTAATATTTCTTTCATAAAATTATTATTCTTCGTCTTGACAAAGCGCGTATGTAAACTTTCATTCCTTTCATGAAACTGTAAATTCTCACAACTCGGAGATAGTCAACCATATCGCTCACGTCATTTTCGTGCTTCATAGCTCTATCAAAACACACTTGTAGACCAATCAAAACGCACGTACTATCCAAAGTAATTTATAATATGATTTATCAAATGCTTCTTCGTGAAAATCTATAGCCAGTTCCATTTGCGCTGCTCCACATTTGAGATAAAGATATTGCTACAGTATTTAATGCTGCGAAAACCAGTTGTAAAAAGTGTTAAAGCTTTCTATTGATAAACAGAAATAGTATTAATTTCATATGCAGTTTCAATATCAAAACTTAAGCATAGTTACTCAATGGCAGCACGGTTAGCTCAGTTGGTATAAGATCTCTGCTTTCCGATCACGTGGTACAGGGTTCAATCCCCGGCTCTGTCGAAATTCGAACATTTTCGTAACATTCTTTTCCACCAAAGCAAACTGAGCTTTCCACCCTTACGAGGTCGGTACACAGAGTACCACAGGGTTCCCAGCATTTAAAAAAAACAAAATTCCCTGATTTTCCCCTGATTTTTCCCTGATGAAGTCTCAAATTCCATGATAATTATTTCAACTCATTTCCAGTTTCACATCATTTTTGTCTTCCATGTTGTTGCAGTGAACCATTTGCAGTAAAAATCACTGTATTGTAAAACTAATTACTACTATTACACAGGCATGTAATGGCCTCCCTTCTCCCCTTACAGCCATCCTTTCCTCACCTTATGAGACTTGGACAGTCTTCTCCTCAGACACCATGACTTTAGTCTGGGCCACAACCTCCAGTTTCCCATCATGGTGTGAAAGGAGAAGCAGCTCTGGAGGCAAGGGGCGCTACTCCCTTTTGGCTTTTTAGTGTACACAATCATGTTTAAAGGTAGAGACCATATTTAGGTCATGCACTACAGCTACTTGTACTACAGTCATAGAGGCACCACTAAAAAACTACCATAGCCACTCATCCAATGGATATGTTGTTTTGATATGCAACAAAATATAAAAGACTTTTTTTTTTGGGCCAATCAAAATTCCCTGACTTTTCCCTGATTTGAGGCATTTTTCTCAAACTCCCTGACTTTTCCCTGATTGGAAAAAAGTAAAATAAAATTCCCTGATTTCCCTGATGGGCTAGGAACCCTGTAACAGCATCTTCCGGAAGCTAACCTGTGATGGATTAGTGCCCCATCCAGGGGCAGTCAAAGACTCTCATCCGCTTAATACTACAGAAGCCTGAGATAAGCGGCGGCTCCATGGGCCACTTGGAGCATAAAGTAATTAGTTTTAGCTCAGCATATACTAACCGCCTTTGGTCTTTGCATCTTGGACTGCGGTGACCCAGATCTGGACGTACCTGGAACAGAAATTGGACGTTACAAACCTTAAAACAAGTCAATTATTCAGTCAGTTAATAGCATTCAGTATGGGAAAATACCGGTGGAGCGCGGAGGCATGCATTTTATCTTTGAATGAAATGAAGAGATTTTTCCTTGAGTGAGCCAGAAATGAAAAGACAAAACGATCTTTCACAAGCCTGAGTAGCGAGTGGCGAGCTTTAAAACGAGAAGATTATAAATTGCCTGTTTTAAAGCGCTCCAATAAAATACTGTACAGAAAGGTTTGCCAGCCAAAAAAAAAAAAAATTACTACGCCAACAAAACAAGAACTGAATAAGTGCCGCCATTAAAAAGTCTATCACTCCGAGCCATTGGAGCAGTGATCGAGCGGTATTTGAATAAATCAATAATTATTTATCAAAAAAGTATCGTTGTTATTTTATTTCTTCTTCAGATATTTCCACTAAAAAATTAAATTAGAATACTCGTTCTCAATTTCTATTGCCATTCGACAGAATGACGAGGGCTTCAGGCGATAGAAATTGCGAGCTCATATTCTAATTTGTATTGCTTATAATGTTCTCCCTGCACCAGTAAAAATGTAAAACACAACTTGCATGTTTTTACCTTGATCCGGGGAAGTGGAGAGACGTCCTGGAAACGAAACAGGAGGAGGCCACACCCCTCCTCCGGAGGGTCTGCTATTTGTTTGTTTAGAATTAATATAACCTGACATCACGGACTTTGCTTGTGGTAAAGTATGGGGAGATTGGGATCGAATAGCGAAGGAGGTATAAGGTCGCTTGTCGCTGTAGTAACCTAAATAAAAACGCGATAAGATTTAGTAGTTGATTCAACACCAAGTATACTCTTCTTACACTATATTTTTCACTAATCTTGACGGAGTTGGGCTGCCTGTGGTAAAAGCCAGCTTTCAACTTTTTTTAACGACGGATTTTAGCAGTTTCTGAGCCTTCAGAATAATGACCAGCGGTATACGAAAACGAGCATATCATCACGTACGTCACAGCTACGCGTCCTTTGCTTTTGTTTATCTACCTTTATTCGATGTTAAACTTAAATAAATACACTTTGTCAACTTTGCAATACTTTTCATGAGCAATGTCGAGGCATCTGGCTTTTAAAAATAATAAACAATATGTGAGCAGCATTCCACTTGCTTACTGCAACATCTAGTTAAATACATATGTATTTTTATTTATCTATCATTTTATAAATGACCTTCTTGAAAATCAATTTTTAAGTGACAGGAGCTTTTCTTTATAAAGTTTAAATATTATTATTTTATCAAAGAGTTAAAGCTAGAAAAACGGGTAATTAGAACGACGGCCTTGCTTTGAAGTGTGACTCAATTTATGCCAATTAAAAGGTGTAAAGCGGTCATTGTGAGTCAATGTCACAGGCCTCGAGTGACTTATTCACGCAATCTTTTGATATGCTTCTTCAGGGCCCCTCAGAGGAAAGTTCACCGTACATCACAATCTTTGGTAGACGGTAGTCCTCCATTCTGGAGACGTGACCAGCCCATCAAAGTTGGAGCTTCAGCAGCGCGGCTTTGATGCTGGGGCCTTCAGCCTGCTCGAGAATCTCGACAATTGTGATGCAGTCACTCCAGTGGTTGTTGAGAATGGATTTGAGACAGCGCTGGTGGAAGCGCTCCAAGAGATGGATATGACTGCGCTAGGTGACCCCGACCTCGAAGCCGTAGAGTAGGGTGGTGTGTAATACGGCCCGATAAACACTGATCTTGGTTTTCAGATTTTTGTTGTTCCAGGCACTTTTGCGGCTTCAATTTAGCAACTAGTACGCACGTGTTATCTACACTGAACTGCCAATGTTGGAAACATTATTCTTATACATTCAAAACTTTATAAAATAAGCAGTTTTTATAAGTTAAAATTTGTTGATTTGCAAAGAATAACAGATTGTCCTAGCGGAAAGGCTTGTAAAAACTAGATTGACAGTGGTTAGTGATGGCAAAAAAAAGATGGAAGTTGGACATGTCGAAAAGTGAATTGTGGAGAACCAGTATGTGAGAGGGTGAGGGAGATAGAACTCAGTGCAAAACCCAGCTTTAGTGATTGTTATAAACTGACTAGTAAAACTATCCGCGAGCAGTGTTTCAGATAAGGGCTGGCGAACGGCAAATTTAGCCGATTCCCTCTTGACTTTTGTGGAATATTCGCCATAGCTTCACGGGCTTTCGCCTGATCAATTTTTGGGTGGTTAGTAAGATAAATCGTTTAGTTAAATATCAAATGCATACAATTTGCAAACTTAAAAATGAACATTTGTCGGAACTCTTTAGGTTTGGCGATACGTCTTGCGCTGTCAACGTATCGCCATGTCGCACAATTATTAAAGATTTTTGCCACCGAAAACACTGCCTTATTCCAAAATAATCAATCTTTTTTAAAATAAACCTTTGACTGCATTTCGGGAGGACATGTGTGTACCGAGTAAAATCCGCCGGGGCTTTCTATAATTAGAGTTTTTTTAGCAGCCACTTAAAATTTTTTAGCCATATCCCTAAAAACTTAACTGAAACCCTGTATTTTATTAAATATTTGAAGACCTTGTCTGAGAAACTTGGCAAACTAATTATTGAAATAACCGGCCCATGCACAAAGATAACACATTATAAATTCGTAAAGTAATCCATATTTTTTGGGCAAGTGTGATTGGCACAGTTGGTAAGATCTCTGCCTTCCAACAACAAGGTCAACAGTTTGGTCCCTGGCTCTTCCAAGATTAGAAACTATTCTTTTCCCCTAAGCTAACTCAGCTTTCCATCCGTCAGGAGTAGGTAAAGGAGTACCATCAGATACTGGTTCTCAATACCAATCTCGTGTGCACATACAATTTTTTTAAGGGAAGGGGGGAGGAGAACTCTTTTGGTGGGGGTGCCGTGGGCACTAAAATATATTCAACACTGGGAACTTTGTAAAGTTTTCTGCTTCTACACATGACAGACAGTTAATCAAGGTGGATGCTATTCGAGGTTGGGTTCTTAATCAAATACTTTAGGCTACATTGTTCTATTACTGGTATATTTATATTGTTTCCTTTTACCCTCTGACTGCCCTGAATTTCTAAAAATCCTGTCACAGAATGCAATGCAGTGGGTCGTCGGAAAATCGATTTGTTAAGCTTAACGTCAATGCTAACCTCCTCTCCCCTCCCTTAACCACAATGCCATATTTTTATTTGAAATACAGCAGGGTTTGGAATCAACGACGACCACACAGCATTTTCCCGTGGATGTTTCTGGCCATCGCCGTAACGCCCCCAGAATTGTATACAATTTACGGCCACAAATGGTCTGCCCCTTTTCTGTTTGGTGCTGCCGTGCTTTAAGAAATAGGTGTTTAAACATTCATTTGGCTATTTTTCTGTTAATATCGCCTGAATGAGGTGAAAGTGATCAAATTATTTTAAGATGATAGTCAAATGAAGAACACAAACAAACTCTGTGTGCTTGGTATTGCCTTGGAGCCCTTTGACAATTGCCTTGGTGCCATATTTTTGGCAAAAATTTGAGGCCAAAATGGCCGTGCCCCTAAAATTAGAGAGTTTCAAGGCCTGATAGAGTATAGAATGACTTGCGACCTGATAACTGTTTTCAGTGACAGTCTACTAAAAACAGGGTTCCTGCAGCTCAGGAGACAACTAATTTAAGACCTTTTTAAGACTTTTTAATGCCGAAAGTCAAAAAAATTAAGACCAATGTTTCAAAACAAAACAAAGAAATAGCAACCCTTGCTAATAAAACACTTTTCACGGTAAACAAGGTCACACCTTCACAAAAATCTATAAACTTTTTAAAACCGAATAACAACTAAAACATTCTGATCAACAACAGCAAATTCAGAGTGGCGTGGTGCACCAGTAAATGCAATGGTAGTCAAAACACGTGAAAGACGCGAACCTCTCCCGTTAAAATTGCTCCCGATATACAGAGAATACGTCAATATTATACCAAGATTTGGCTGTAAGAAAAAACTCACTTTTATTCCCATTACTTATTTAATGCCTTTTAAGACCTAAAATAAAAATTCTAGCAAATTTAAGACCTTCTTAAGGCCTTAAATCTGAAAAAGGCAAAATAAAGACTTTTAATGACTTTTAATGACCCGCGGGAGCCCTGCTTCAGGGATCAGAACAGAGGTCTTCATAATGAAAAGTTGTTTTAACTAAACAAGCGTTAACTTGCTTCAAATCAATAATCAACCTTAATGTTTTACCAGATGATACAGATACGATAAAGGTTAACACGTGTAGGCGGAGAATAGAGTTATACAATTATTCACTAATAATGCTGTAATAGCCTCATTTACAAAGGAAGCATGTTTCAGGAAACTTGGCAAAGTGTAGGCGATAGCCTTCTGATATAATATTAAGAACAAAGGCTGGTGAATCCAATCTGTTTTAACCTGCCTTCAACACCTCTAATTTGACCCTCTGAATAATCATAGGCTTTAGGTACTATTTGGAGGGCGTGGTCGGCGCAGTTGGTAAGATCTCTGCCTTTAGACCACAAGGTCCCCGGTTCGATCCCCAGCTCTGCCGATATTTGAATATTTGTGCGACCTTCTTTGCCGCCTAAGCCAACTCAGCTTTCTATCCTTCCGAGGTAGGTAAATGAGTACCAGCGTCTGGTGGGAGCTAACCTACGATGGATTAGTGTCCCATCCAGGGGGAGTCAAAGACTCTCATCCGCTTAATACTACAGAAACTGAAGGTAAGCGCCGGCTCCATGGGCCACCTGGCTCGTAAAGGGTTTAGCTTAGGCACTATTAGAGGTTTATCAAAATGAAAATCCGATGAACTCACTATCTCGCTAATATCGCAAAAATTATGTATAGCTAGTCAATGAGAAGCATTCTAATTAGAAGATGGACGATTGGCATGGAAAGGCTTAGGGCAATACGCTTCTAAGTGACCATACTCCCAACACTGTAGAAATAAAGAGAAAGAATCATAACCTTATATATGTGTATATGTATGAAAAGTTATGCCCGCTGGTATAACGGCTGAAGAGATCTGGCCAACGTGATTACCAACCTTACAGTATATACCCAACTCCTATGTAACTAATATTTCCATTGCAATACCCACACGCAATACCCATGCAAGGGATAACTGAAATATACTAACACACTAATGACTCTCCCATACAAAACCCATCAAATAATTATATCGTACAGAATACAAATATCTACTATACGTTGTAACGTAAATATTTTGCTATTACCGTAGTTATTCACTCTTAAGCCGCACCTACTATTAAGCCGCATTTTGATAAAGATGGCAGAGTGGCTTAATCACGGTTTAATTTTGTTGTTTTCACGCAAGAATAAAACATTGAAACAGTGGATTCAAGCGCTAAACAATGCAGATTGAAGTTTGCATAACATAAACAGTAATGTGCGAAGTTGAACAAAGCCGATTGATAGTGTGCATAATATACATACTAATCATTGTTGTTCCACTAAATAACTGTTTGGTTGTTAAATGTTGTGTTTTTGTTTGGCTTAACTGAGAATTACTGTTTATAATAATAAATTTTTGATGTCGAAAATTTTGTTTTAGGAAAAACTCAGTTTTAAGCCGCAACCCCAATTCGGAACACTGTTGGTCTCCATATTCTGAAGATTTGTGAAAAAATGGTGCGGCTTAAAAGTGAATAACTACGGTGTTTGTTAATTTTAGAGGAATATTCATAGTTTCATTGAGTTGAATGGTATGCTTTTCCAAACCATGCATAATTTGTCATATTTTACTGCTTCTTTCATAAGTTTGTTCGTAGGGTTTTGCGTTTTAAAAGCGACGAACTGTTAAAACAGAACTTTGAATTTCAACGCTTTCCTTCGTCTAACCTCTTTAATCTTTGCAACAGGGAGGTTCGACCCGACTCCAAGTACATGGGAAGGAAACGGAGACCTGTCTTCTGAATAAAGAAAACGACTATTAAGCGGCTGTATGTCACCGATGTTGAGTGATTTGCACAAAATCCAAAATCAGTGTATTATCTTCTACAAGAGGTTGATGATTCTCCCAGCATTTAAATCCAGAACCAGCAGCTCGAATTTCCGCCACCAAAGTTCACTATGAGGGGTTACATCCGCCAAATTCCTGTATTAAAGTTATGTTTTGTAGAATCTGTACGTTTTATTTCTTTACACAAAATGTTTTACTCGAGAAACTAAAACAAAATATAAACATTGCATACAATTCAAATGAAGACAACTGATTCGGTTTTTCTTCTGCAGGATTTTGCAACGTGTTGCAGAGCGAAATATTGCGCGAAAAATCGTCGATACTCGGACCACAAGTCAAGCGCCATTTTGTTTGTTTACATGCTGGCAGTGTGCGGACTGAGTACTACAATAAATGTTACGCGAGAAGTTGTTCGCCAAAACTCGACGCATAAATGGCGCAATAATCGGCGTTGCAACACCACCTATAAAAGGAAAAGTACGTTTGATTTATACGAAGTTATTTTTATTATGAAAGCTATTTATTTCGTTTATTGCGTTAATAACTTTATTCTGCTTTTAAAATTAGCTTTTAAAGCTTCATTTGAGAGGTACAATGTTTGGAAACTGGCTGAATCATTTTGAAAAATATATGCTGTATTCACTGTTTGAAAGATAAAGAGCATACCGAGCCCGGGAAACGGCCAAAAAAAATAATAAAAATGTTTCTCGCTAAAGTTGGTCGTTGTAATGTAAGAAAGATTTTACGATTACTCAGTTTTAGGTTTGTACTGTTCAGACCATTTTCATTACAAGTTTAAATGAACAGTTATAAATTTCTCGTTTATCGATTTGAATACCAGCAATAACAAACCAGCCAAGAGAAATGAATATTGCAGTTTACTTGGTATGTCAAATGGCAACCGATGGTTTGCCAATGAAAAATATAAATGAATATGTGCATATTTTAAGAACAGTTGGGGCTGAAATTTAAAGAAGAACTGAATGCTAAAACTAACCTATATTTGTTTGAATCTATTGGTATAGTAGGTTACAGTGTGGCGCGCCCAACCATGGCCACCCCGCATCAGTTTCATCCAAGTTTTTGACAAGTTTGATGGATCGCATGATAAAAACTTTCTTCTGCTCTCCTGACCTTTGCCTATTTTCGGGCGATGTGATTGGCTCTCCGGAAATCAACAGCCATCAAACTTGTCAGAGACCTGTCAAAACCTTGTACAAAACTTATGCAGGGTGGCCACGGTTGGACGCGCAAGACTGTAAAACTAAGCTACGAAATACAATTCTTCTAAACGTTCACTGTTGCTGGTATTCAGTAACTATGGTTTAAGCATATGACAGGTTTGCGCTAAACTTGGCTAGCCAAGCTAGCAAAAGCTGAATCTTTTGTGAACTGATGCTTGTCCCCGGTTTCTGTAGTGTTAAGCGGATGAGACTCTTTGATTCCCCCTGGACGGGACACTAATCCATTGCAGGTTAGCTCCCAGCAGATGCTGGTACTCATTTACCGCCTTGGAAGGGTAGAAAACTGAGTTAGCTTTGACAGAAAAGGTCGCACAAATGTTCAAGTCTTGGTAGAGCTGGAGATCAAAACAGGGACCTTGTGGTTGGAAGGCCTTGTTATCCTTGGATGAGACACTAATTGATCCAAGTAGGTTCCTGTGGAAGAATGCATTTATTTATAAAGATAAGGCGATTTTCACACGAGTGTTTATAACCGGCCAGAGTCAGGATTCAAAATCAAACCTTCTGGAAGACGAAGAACTTGCCAGCTGTGCAACCACGTGCTGATGTGTAGGAGGAGTTAGACTCTCTTTCACTTACAGTACATAAACCGGAGGCTCCATGGGCCACTTGGCTAGAAAAGGATTTAGCTTTAGACTAAGAACATTTCTTCTAGCACGATACAATTTTATGTTAATGTTTTCTCTAGTCCTATGATTATCATGGATGTTATCTTATATAGGACATCATGGATATAATTTATTTAATAGTAGTACGTCATAGCTATCATAATAGTACGTCATGGATATATTAGTGCGTCATGGATATCATAGAACATCATTAATATCATCATAGTACGTAATGACTATCATAGTAAGTAACGAATTTCATCATAGTACGTAATGACTATCTTAGTAAGTAATGAATTTCATCATAGTACGTAATGAATATCATAATAAGTGATGGATATCATCATAATAGGTCATGAATATCATCATAATACGTCATGAATATTATCATAGTACGTGAAGGATATTATCATAGTACGTCATAGATATCATCATAGCACGTCTTGAATATCGTCATAGTACGTCATAAATAGCATCATAGTACGTCATGAATATCGCATCATTCGTCATGAATATCATTATAGTACGTCATAGATATCATAGTACATCATGGATATGATCATGAAACAAAAAGTTCTTTTCCAAAGATCTCTTTCCCTAATTTTAAAATTATCTCAATAAAGAAATATAAACCATTTCTTAGAAAGAGCCGAGGATTTCTTTGCTAATAGTCAAGCAGAGACCTATGTTAGCAACGCTTATAGTATGCTGCTACAGGACATTTGCACTATAATATACAAAGTGAAACACAAATCAGTAAATGTTTGCAATTTGTTTATGCCGCACGACTAAGGTCGGCAGAAGTTTCTGTATACCAAAATACACAAGTAAGTATCCGTTACATTATCTAGGGCTCAAACTTTGGATCATTCTGTTTCAAGATGAATGAACTGCTAATCATTGGTGTAGTTTTAATCCAATCTTGATTTTTTCACATTTCAGAGCCTTACCTGTATCATGGGGAGTCCCTTGAATTAATGACCCACAGGTGGACCAAGCTTGAAAAGGTAATTGTTAAGAAAGTTATAGTCGAGGTTGTAGTAGTAGATTTGTATAGTGTAATATCGTTATACTATCGCTGTACTACTTGTTACAACAAGGAGAAAAAAAGAGAAGTTCCTGAGAATTTTAGAAAATATAGAATAAAAGAAACAATAAAAATCAGCATCCTTCTGTACTGGATTCAAAATATGATTTACACGTAGTAGTAGTAGTAGTAGTAGTAGTAGTAGTAGTAGTAGTGGTAGTGGTAGTGGTAGTGGTAGTAGTAATAGTAGTAGTAGTAGTAGTAGTAGTAGTAGTAGTAGTAGTAGTAGTAGTAGTGGTAGTAGTAATAGTAGTAGTAGTAGTAGTAGTAGTAGTAGTAGTAGTAGCAGTAGCAGTAGCAGCAGTAGCAGTAGCAGTGGTAGTAGTAGTAGTGGTGGTGGTGGTGGTAGATGTAGTACATTTATAGGGGATTGCTCGCGTGGAAGGGAATCTAGACTGATTCCTTGATAAAAGGAAAAATCAACTTTTAATTCAGTTATATTGAAGAGTTGCTAGTGCACTTAGGATATGTTAGTTCATTGATGACTTTCCAAATTGCCTTGCGTTCACCCATATTTTTTTCCACTTCAGACGGACGGACGGATGGATGGATGGAAGGATAGATACATATTTGCATTTATGTGGTAGATTGATATGAAGATCTTTGAATGTACATAAATAGTAACTGAACTTTAGCTGGGTCATTTAGTTATTTCCTTGTTTTCAGACGAACACTTTCCGTTTGTATCCAAAGCGCCATTACCAGCAATTGGCTGTCATCGAACTGAAGGGGTGAGTTTGAAAGCAAAGGATAATATACGAGCCAGAAAAAACCTAGTTCTCACTCACACGAAAATCTGGGGCATGGGACTGAAATCTGAGCTCATATTTACTTTTGAATGTCGCAGTTATCCGGTAAAGAAAATTAAAGCAGTGTCCGGTTCTCCATAAGGTAAAGCTAAATCCTTTACGAACCAGGTGGCCCATGGAGCCGGCGCTTATCTCCGGTTTCTGTAGTGTAAAGCGGATGCCCGCCCGGTTCTCCATACAAAGGTTATAACCTTTTATTGTCTTGTTAAAATACCCAATTGTATTATCATTTTAATGTATTATACTGTTGTTAAGTAATATATTTTGTGTTACTATTTTCCCTTCTATAATGTTTGTGTTTTATATTTATTTTTATGCATTGTATTGATTGTATTGTTTTAAATTCATTTTTTGTACTTTGTGGTAATATTTCTTACATAATTAATATTGTTAGCTGTCGTATGGTATTGATTACCGAATTGCATTTTATATATTACTTTGTTGTGTTTGCTTTGTGTTTACATATTGCTTTTGTCAATACCTATTTTTCCTACCAACAAGAATTTTCAAACCTTGTTCCGAATTTGCTCCTGCAGACGCATGCTTTGTCGTCAAATGAGGTCACGTGCCTGGAGTATTGGCCACCGCTTTTGATCGCAGGCACAAGTGAAGGATCCATCCTCGTGTGGGACTTGAACACTGAAAAATTGGTGCACAGGTTTGTTTTAGTTAGTTCGGTTATTTTGCATTTTGTTTCTAAAAATGATTATCTGTTTTGAAAGTTACCAGGAGGTCCAAAGTAAGGGAGGTCTTTCTAACATCCAGAATAGAAGCAACAATATTCTGTGCCGAAAAGTTTATTTTCTAAGACATTCTTCGCAGTTTAATCGGGTTACAACCTGCGATGCAATAATAACCATTCCATCTTCAACACTTCAACATGTCCCGCTGTAAAGAATTGTCAAGAACCGGCTACATTTAATGCTAAATTTTCAAATCCTTTTTAAATTCTCTGGATAAATGCTTTTCGTTTATCAAAAGAAAAGCTGTCTTCCTGAAGAAGAAAACATCGCCAGTATTTCTGTAACTGACTCACGGCACTGTTATTGGCGTGAATGATGAAGCCTGAAAGTTTTCTAGTCTTCTTTCTTTTGTAATTGCTTGACTTGTGTACATAACCGTGAAGATCATTCATAACGCCATTATTTACACCGCAGTAATGAATACAAACTTAGTCTCAATAATTGTTGCATACCTCATAGTGGCATTGGTTGACCCACTAGAAATGGCCTGCTCACCCAGTTGTGGCTTCATATCTTAGTTGATTAAAGCACAGCACCAGTATCGCAGAAGTCACTGGTTCAAACCCCGTCGAAGCCTGAAAAATTGTATTTTCAATTTTCTTTTTTTCCATCGCCAAAATTGCTTACATAACGGGTTCATAGCTCGTTCATTCATAACGCCTTTGCTTACACCAAAGTTAGTAGAGTTGACTGGTTAGGAAACTTTTTGACTTTCTTTGTTATATGTTTTTGTTCTCCTTTTCCCTATTGAAATATGACGTTGACCGTGCACAAATAACAA
>JANCMA020188073.1:0-23574 GCA_024336925.2 Zoanthus solanderi | reverse complement strand
TAAAAATTTAATTAAGAAATTCAAAAGAAATTTATTTTTGAGTTGGAGTGGGGGGATAAGTTACATATCAGTATAGAAAACTTTAAAAGTGTATCTTTAGGGGAAAATATCTGCATTTTCGTCTTACAAAAAATTAATAATGGAAATAAAAGCAGTTATGCTGACATAGAGAAAACAATTCACCATCTATAATATTTCCTATGTAATATTTTCTCCTCATTCATTTATATGACTTCTAACTGTAAATTTTGAAAGTTAATTGCTGAAAAGCAGGTCCATGTGCAGGGGGTGCATTAAGTGCATATGCACACCCCTTCACAGGATTAAAAGCTAATTTTTTAAATTTATATTTTAAAAAATATATTAAGCAGAAATCAAACTTGAGAGAAAATACTTAACAGCTGTAGATAGCACTATCTTTTATTACTTACAGTGAAAATAGTAACCAACAAACAGAATGTTTCTGTTTTGTTGCTACCTCACACACTCCCTGCTTCCTTCACAAACATTTCTGCTTACAGGCCTAAAAAGAGCAAAACACAAAATTATTAACTAAAATCTGCCCCATATAGACGAGCTGGCAGGATTTATGTTGGCCTCAGTCATTCTAGTATATCAAATCATAATTCCTGAATAAAGACTTAGTGTTGTCAAATTTTTGAGAGAGGCCTTAATAAAGACAGTAACTGAATGTTCTAAAATTTTCCCATTTATTTGCAGTGGTGCTGTAGATTTAGATGGCAGGATAGAACCAGGAGACATGCTTTTACAAGTAAGTATTGGTCATTCAAAATTATTGCATACTGAGCTTGGTTTCTTCTGTTAAACCTTCAGCTCCTGAGCCAGCTGAGACACAATGTTCCATTTTTTCTGAACTGCCAGAGACACTTCAAGTTTTTGGTCTTTCACCTTCCCCTTTTAGTTTATAATATGCATGTATTGTTTTTTCATATTCAAACAAACAATAGCCAAACTTTTTCATAAAAAGAGTTGAAACAGATCTATGAAGATATATTATAAACTTTAAAATCCACCGAATTTTCGATCACTGACTGTGACTTTTGTCAGAGTAATAATGCATAAAATTAAAAGTCTAGTAAAAACACATAGTTAACAACTATCCTCCAAAGAGATGCTAAGTGTTGAGGTATATTTCTAGCACTTGGCAGCAACCCTGAGGGGGATAGCTGTTTTAGTATTTACCAAAATAATGGGATAAAAGTACAAGAATCAATACCATGTAATCGTTTTTCTATTTTTAGCACGCATGCTTCTAATAGTCTTGGATACTGCAATCTAAACTCCATAAATCAACAAATTCAATTTATAATTGAAATGCCACCCGTTTCTGATGAAGGCCCAAACATACCATTCCTGGATACTAAGTGCAGGTTATGCCCCAGAGGTAATGTACAGTAGAGGTCGATGTATACTGCAAAGCCACACATACAAACAAATATTTAATATTTGATTCACATAATCTGCTGCAGCAAAAGAGAACAGTGGTCACTGCACTAATGAATTGGGCACCAGATTTGCCATCAAGTATTTATAGTAAAGAAAAGGAGAAAGAGAGGGTTTGGTGTGATTGGAGATAAATGGATATCAGTTCGAATTCATAGAGAGAACTTGTGAACCTCCAAGATAATCTACAGAAAACAGGCCTGCAGTAAACAGTAACCAGCAAAATACCTTCACCATCATATTGTATGTTCGAGGTGTATCAGGGCGTATTGGGAGAATTTTGTGCAAAGCCAACATTAAGACAACCCTTAAACCCATCAAAAGATTTGGACATATTTTGGCAAATCAAAGGCATTGTTTATAAAGTTAAATGTAAAGCGTGCCTGTTCAAATATATATGTGAGTCAAAGACGTATTGATCAAAAATTTAGGGGATTTTAAAGTTTTTAAATACGTTGTACACTTTTTTTGAAAATATTTTCCAATTCTGTTTTTGGTCGGGTGCAATCTCTTTTTTATCGAGGTGTCACAAACTGATCACCAAACTGCACATATGATTTTGCTGGTTTTTCTCCAGAAGAACTTGAATGTATATATTTTTTCTTTCTTTAGTTGACTCCATGCCTCGTCAAATTATCCATCAAGTTAACTCTAACTAGAACCTAGTCTCCCAAGTAGAGACATTGCTCATTTAGAATATAGTTTTAGATTTGTGCAGATTGGCACAAATTACAATAGAATTTTGTTTGCTATGGATGATATTTTTAGCTGAGCAAGGTTTGTACATACTCTGTAATAGATGATTTGTAAATTTGATTGAAACAAATAAAAAATAAAAGTTATAGTTAATTGAGCAATAAAACTTACTTTTCTATGGGTTTACCAGCGTATTAAACTATGCAGGATATTGGGAGAACTTAAGAAAAGCTGTAAATTCCAAACCAGTGGAGTGTTTTCCCTACATCTTAAGTGGTTTATTATGCAGGTAAACCCATAGAAAAGTATGTCATATTCCATTTATGAAATAACTATAGAATACTAATGTTTTTTTTTTACTTTCCAATATGAACCTTTTTAGAAGTACCATCTGTAATTTGTAGTTGGCCTTTTAGATTCACAGGATATAAAAACATTTACTTTCATTGTTGTTTATATAATTATGTTTTGTTTCTTTGTAGGTAAATGATGTGAATTTTGAAAATATGAGCAACGATGACGCTGTTAGAGTTCTAAGAGAAATGGTTCACAAACCAGGGTGAATAATTAAATTTTTTTCGTAAGGGAAAAACATCTCTATAATACTAAACCAGCTTGATTTAATATGATTTTTAGTTACTGTTTATTTACTGTTGTAAATATAAGCCCCATGTTACGGTCAATTACATGATTTTTTATAAATCTTTGGAGAAATAAAATTTAGCATCTTTGAAAGATTAGTACAAAACATTGTTTCAAAATTTTAGGACAAAGCTGTATAGAAGAGGGTTAATAGAACAGGTTGGCTTACAGAATTGGCATAACGATATAAGCAGATTTACAGCAATTTCGCATTTGACTCAACTTTAGTCAGAAAAACTAGTATTAGATAATGTATGAATAAAAACTTTTAGAAAGTATAAGTTTTTAATTTTCATTTAAAAATTTAAAGTCTTTCTTTTTTCTTAGTCCTATTACATTGACTGTTGCCAAATGCTGGGATCCAACACCAAAAGGGTACTTTACATTGCCTCATGGTAAGTACATGATAGACACAATAGGGGTGTTGTAAAACTAAGTACAGCAATCCTCAACATTTTATAAAAATATCTTTCAAGGAAAAGTAGTTTTTTTTTCTAATAGGCTGAACTTAAAAGTAACTAATAGGAGAGCATTGACTTAATTATAGTACTGTATTTGTCTTTACTGTATTAGTATTTGAATGCACAAGCTTTTTTGCACTTCTTGGAATTTTACTTAAACTTTGTTTAAATCAAACTTAATGATTTATTTTCTGTGCAATTTTAGACTGATATTATGCCTTCTCTGTGATAACAACAGGTGAACCAGTTCGACCAATAGATACGTCTGCTTGGGTACAACATACAACTGTCATGAATCGTAAGTATTAATTTTAATTAAAATTGTGTGCTGGTTGATAGTTTTCTAAAGAGTTGATATTATTTTAAAAATTTAATATGGCTTAACTTGATAAAGTCAAATTTAACCTTGTATTTGAACATTACATTGCTTGCAGAATTTGCCCAACAAGCTGGACAGTTTGGAAAGCCTCCTATAAACTCTCAGAGTCTTGGAACTATGACCTCTACAAGCTCGTCAATGACAAGTTCATTGCCAGAGTCGGATCGTAAGTTAAATGCTCTTTCTGCTAAGCACTGTCAATAAAGTTGTAAGTCTTGTGACAACTCAGAACCATCATTTAAAACAACATTCAAATGTTTCATACAGAAATAACTGTTTTCTACAGCATTGTCATAGCAAATGTTAGTTCAATAACAGTCTAACTGCTTCTATTTATGCCTGCATTTGGAGTCAGGGATGTAGCACAAATCCATGGCAGCCGGAGATCTTCCTAATGCAAATTGTTACCTCCGTGCATGTACAAATTAATTTGCATAAAATGATATCAATTAAGCAAGACAAGAAGCGGAATTTGACTTTAAGCTTTCTTGCAGTATTTGTTCATGATCACAAGGAGAAGGGTGCATTCATTCCCGGAGAAGAAGTTCTCCGGTTGTCAGGTATACATTTCCCAGTACATCCTTGACTAATAGGACTTCATTCAAGGCGTTATACCTATAAAAAATATTTTTATTATTATCTTATTGCATTGTTCACATAAACTTCATTATCATCATCATCAATCCAGTCTTGATCTGGTTTTATCCCCGTAAACGAGGGTGGCCGGATTTACCCCACTTGCCAGCAATCTCTCCCACTCCCACTCTCCATCTCGCTCGATTCTTTGCATCCTCCTCCTTCAAACCAACACTCTTACTCTCCTTAAATTTAACAATCAACAAAAAATTTAACAATCAACCAAAAATAGATACTGTATAGAAGTTTTTTAAAAAAATTTATCACTATGGAGTTGGAGAATTCTTGCGTGCAACAGCTTGTTGGCTCCGTGCATTGGCAAATAATGAAATACTCTTACCACACTTTAACATCAAAATTTGTAACATTGCTTCACCCTTGAAAACAGTTATATGCTGTATGAAACCAAAGATTTGATTAGCTTTTGGACCAAATCCATTTGCCAATAAAAAATAGTTGTGGAAGTGAATTATAGTGTTGATTTTTGTCAGTAGTGCAGAATCACACCTCTGCACTTTGCCTGATGCCCTGTTTATAGCTTTGATCTTATCCAGGGAGAATGAAACGAATGGCATGCCTCTGCATTCTCTTAACAGTTTTCTTGTTATTCAGTGTTGGTCCCACACTTCAACAGCATATCCCACATGGGGACTTGAATGAGACCCATGTACACTGGCCATCGAGCTTTTGTGTAAAAGTCTTTGTTTGTGTGATGATGCACAGAACTGATCATCCAGTAGCCTACATTTATGGCAATAAATTTGTTGATTTGTGTAGTTGGCTTAAGGTCATTTGTAATTGTTAGATAGCTGGAAATTTAGATGCATGTTCCTAATTTCTAAATACTGATTTCAAATTAGAGTTTGTACTGTGATGTTGATAGCTGTTTCATTTTTTCAATGAAAGGTTTAGTGCTGGGGACTTCACAGGGCAAATGTTGCAGCAGTGCATGGACCTACTAACGCAAAGATACCAGCCTCCTGCTAGTAATCTTGTCATGCCAGTGTCGTCTGCTTATGATGAAAAGGTCACTCCAGGAGCTGACACTAATGATAGAAATCAGATGCCTTGGAGTAAGAGAGTTCAAATAGTAAGACAGTGTTCATATTTTTCATAGAAACTATTGTAGCATATACATTCATGAATCGATGTGGCTTAAATGATAAACATTATGTATAGATAGCAAGTACAGTATTAGCTTTAGGGTTATGATCAACTAAAAATGCCTGAGCTAGGGTTTTCAAAGGTGGGTTAAATTTAACCCTGGGTTGAGCAAAAGTTACAACAGCATTTGCTTCTCTAAGGACAAGATTACAGTTCATATAAAATACTGCTCATATTTTCCTAGGGAAAGACTTATTAATCCCAAATTTGCAGATCAAATCTCTTTGTAAGGTTGGAAACAAAACCACTGGTTAAAGTATTTATTCCTAGGTTAGTGCTAATCAGCTTTTGAACAACTGAGCCCAGTTGTAGACTGGAACTGATATCCAGCAGTGTGTCGATATTCTCAAAGCAGTAGCATCCTATAAATTTTAAATTATATCCTCTATGTGTTTGTGCATTTCATTCAAGTGTCTTAACCTTGTAGGACTTCTCTTTTTTTTGTTTATCGGGCATGTGTTACCATTTGTATTACATTAAATCGTTGAAAAAATGTGAATCAATTAATCATACTTTAATTTATACTGTTTAAATTTAAGGTTGAAGATGGTCAAAAGATAAACGACCAGTTGGAGTAAGTATTTGTGTTTAAATATCATCATCATCTTCATCATCTTCATCTTCAACTTCGTAATTTTCTTTATCTTCAACTTCATAATTTTCTTCATCTGCAACTTCATCTTCAACTTCATCTTCATCTTCAACTTCATCTTCATCATCATCTTCATCATTTTCATTTTTAATAACTTTATTATTTATATAGCACAAAAATTCATTTAAATATAATTTAATGCACTTTATCATCATCTTCATTTTCGTCATCATCATCTTGATCTTCATCATCGTCATCTTCGTCATCTTCATCTTGTTCATTATCATCAACATCGTCTTCATCATCATCTTCATCTTTATCTTCATCTTTATCTTCATCTTTGTTTAAGGTCCCTAGTTTTCCACTACTGTGGTTGGAGGTAAAGCTGTTTGAGATCAACCCTTTCACTCCCAGTCAGTTATCAACACCCAACTTCTTGCATAACATATACAAAATAAGACATTTGGTAATAAGAAAATAAGAATTGTTCAAATAAAGCAAATTATTGAACATTAAAAGTAAATTTCTCTCAACCGTGTTAAATGAAAAGTTTGGGCACAGTTTGGGAGAATTTAACAATACAACTAACACTGAAAGAGTTAATGGGAGAGGTGACCATCTAAAGGGAAGGCGGTAAGTTACAAGGAAGTAAAATTTCTAACTTATTTTGCAGGCGAAAACGTATGAAACGTCAGCATTCTAACCAGTTAGAACAAATGGCTTTCAGTGATGAAGACGAAACAATTCAGGTTACACCATTAGATGTAAGTAATCATGTTGGCCATGTTGGTGTAAATGATTAAGGATTTAAGTCCTTCGTCTGGAGCATTCTCAAGAAATGAAAATTTGCACTAAAAACAAGTGTAAAGTGAAAAGGAATTGACATTTCGGTTGTGGCAGTCTTAATCAGAATGACGTCGAGTTTTAAATAAGTCTTTGTAAGAATGAAGCTAAGATACCAAATATTCTTTGCTTTTTAAAATTTTAAACATTATTCTGATAAGGCTGCCTCAAGAGCAGCCAAAAAGCTGAATTCCATTTTTAGGAATGTACTGTAAACCCAAAAGTTTTTTTTTTATGTCTATCACACACGAAAGTCATAAAATCACAATAGTCCCTAGAAATGTTTATGCTTAAATTATAGATGTTTGCAAAGTATGATTTCGACAGACGTTGCTGTTGTAAAATTATGTAACATGCTTTGTTGAATCATTATTCATTGAGTCACCAAAACGTCTTGTTTTTAAATTACCACTGAGTCTTTAAAACAATCACTTGTAAATACTGTTTGTGTTTTTAAAAATACTGATGGCTAGTAGTAATTGTTTGATGTTGCATCAATTTTGGACAGGTCGACATTCCTTCAGAACCAGAAGAAGAAGAAGAAGATCCTGATGGAAGATTTGCTTTCAGGAGAAGACGATGTGCGAAATATTACGCTGTGAGTTTTTACGCATGTAGATCAAAACTCAGAAGCTTGTAGAAATTAAAGAATATTTTTGTTTTGTGTTATTAAGTATTATATAAAAATTATGTTAAAATAATTATACACTGTAGTGAAAAGCTTAGCCTGATCTTTTGCACCATTGCATGCTTAATATTAATTTCTAAAACAAGTGTGGGATCTCCAACCGAGAGAACAGCCTTTAAGCAATAGTAAACTGGTTTTGTAAAACTGAATTTGGATAACCCAAATTCGTTTTATTGTCTTAGTCTGTTGGAAATTTTCTTTAGAAGTAAAACTCACCCCGAGTGTTTTTTTTTCACCAGCCACGGCTTGATGCACCAGTACCTTTACCCTATGTTCACCCATCCGAGGGTGGATTTGGTGAGAAAAGATTTCGTTATTCATGTACTTCCATATCGAAACCAAGGAAATTAATTGGCTTTGCTAGAAGAAGAGTTGGTCGAGGGGGAAGGTGAGATCAAACTTGTTTGTTAGGCACGTGGCATGTTTTATTCCTATTTTAATCTGCCTAAAGTGATGTCACAGAAAGGTTGTGTAAAACAAAAGAGGAATGGGAAAATCTTTCAAGTCTTGGGTGCTCCTGGAATTAGTATTGATCACTGGCTTGCCGAAAAATTAAGTTTGTCGCAGTCTTGTCATTTGGTCAGTTGAATATAGATTCATTTCTTTTATATGGGATCGGGTTTGACCATTGAAATAAATTGAAAGTTTCAAGGATTCCATCTTATACTTGAATTTACTATCTGAAGACTAGCCCGAAGTTTGCAAAATATATATTATTTTAATAAGTAGACAATGTGCCCTGCCAGTTACCATAATGGCATTATAGCAGCTCGTGAACTTGGGCACACGATGTAAGGTTAATCATCGTGGGATTGCATTTTAGAGTCACTAGAGTGCTCAAGCTGCGAGTAGTGAGCAATGCATAATGCAAATAGTGAATGTTTCACTAGGAAACTCTCCACCCAATCCTTAGAGTGCTCAAAAGCATGAATAATATACACTGTTATTGCAGGTCTCACTGGTTCGATTCCTTTTAAAGCCTTTAAGGTTTCTTTTTCAGGATTATCTTTTGCACGATTATTCAAAACGTCATTGTTTAAACCGCCGTAAAAACTCGGTCTCAATATCTGTTTTGTTTTGTTTCAGGGTTTATATGGATCGTGCTTACACAAGTCACAGTAATCGCCTGGACGATTTAGATTCTCTTCTCAATTCGTCAAGTTCCTCATTCATACCAAATGGATTTTTCCCTTTCGACCATGTCACTGGTTTAAGAAGACCTTTGTTGTATGTATTTTGTTTTTTGTCGAATGCATTAATATTAATTAATACTCATGAACCATTATATACCGCTAAGATATTATTTTTAGATCAGAAAATACAAAGGTCATTTTATGCTATCATCATATTGAAGCCTTAAACTGTAAACGGTTTTTCTCTTATTTAGAGCACACTTCAGACCCAAATCGCCACCACCAAGAAACCAGACATCTACAATTTCTATACAAGATTCGTTAGAACAAGTGCAACCATTCGACCAAGACTTGAGTAAACAAGCATTGTCCACTGGAGAACCAAGACCACGGACATACAGGAGCTTTTCAACTCAGCCAAGGTCAAAATTCTCGCTCAATGGATTTGTTGGATCCAATTTCACACACAATAGCCCGTTTAGGGGCGAAAATAGCAGAACTATTTCTAATCTAGTAATAAATGGACCTAACTCTGCCCATAGTGGAGCATCATTAATCGGCTCTTCCACTGCTGGGTCTGGCAAGAATGCATACTCTACTGCTCCAATGAAAGCTGTATATGCACTGAACTTTCCTCTAAATTCGAGCACGTCAAGTCAACTGCTATCAAACAGTTTGGTTGGCGGTAATGCACCATTTTCTCCAACAGCAGTGCAGGCGCCACAATCCGCTAACACAGAACTTAAATCCAGAAATCCCAACAGTCTTACAATAAACCTCAGGTGAGATGTTTACAGAATTAAAGGAGAACTGAATGCTAAAACAAACCTATTTTTGTTTGAATCTATTGGTGTAGTAGATTAACTCTGTGAATTTTTTTTTAAAAATTAAAGTCAAATTACATTCTTATCGTTTGTCTTTTATAACCACATCCCACAAGCATTGCCATTATTTATGTTCATTTTGGGAACTTGAGCCTGTTTGCTAGCTATGCTATGCTGATGAGGCCTAAAAGGCTACCTTTGTGGTAGTTTTAAGGGGCAAAACCCGCTACCAACGTGGCCATAGTGAGCAATGTAGTGGCTTCAAGTTAGCTACTAGCACGTTTGTGCTATCTATACTTAAGCGTAAATAGAACCATTAAAAACAGGAGTAGCACAGCAGATCAAGAGGGGATGACGTAAGAGAGTGAATTCCTCTATATAGAACTTCTTCCTAGGGAAATTCCTCTTAAGTTATTTTTAGACATGGTACCCAGCTATTCCGCGGAGTCGCTTGTTGCATGGATGTTTTCGCGGAATAGAGGTGGAGGAATAGTCGAGTTCTGTGACAAAACTTATTAAAGGACTTCGTTTAAATTTCCCCCAATTTTATCTCGGGTCATTTTGAGAAAAGTCTACGCAATGCACTAGTAACATCGGCGGAAGAACTGGGTACGATGTCTAAAAATATCTTGAGAGGGATAACCTTATGAATAAGACCTAAATGGAATATTCACTCTTTTACCCTTCATCCTATCTTGAACTGATCCATCCACGATATCCACTAAAATACTAGTAAGCCAAGTAGTTTCAACTCTATCAGGGTATTTCCCATTGCTATGGCTGCTTATGTGTACATGTTAAAATGTATGTTCATTGAAAGTTAAACGAAATGTATCCACAACTAATTTACAGTTTTCTTTGATTTCAACTTTTACCTTTTCTTTAATTGACTCACTTGGACTAATTTTCCCTCGCATCCCTCAAACTTGTGGTTTAAACGACTCTAAAATGAAACGTTTAACCAATACGGAACACAAAGCTGACGTTTTGAGCGTTAGCTCTTCATTAGAACAAACTGCTCTGTTTAGTAATATTCCTCTGTCGAAGGTCTACGCACGAAACACCAGTGTTATGTTTTCCAACGGCGATGGTTAAACTTTTCAATCTAGAGTTGATTAAACGTGTTTTACCTGCTCGCAGCGTACATCAATAGTTCTTCTAAACTACTATAAATGGGATGCTGCGTTGGTGTTTCGATAGAAACAAATAGGTAAGTTTAAACGTTTTACACCTTAGTGAATAGAAGTGTGTAAGCTGAGTCCGACGAAGAACAAATGTCCGAAACGTCAGCTTTCTCAATTATGTTCACTACGTACGCGTGCCAAACTTATAAATATATAAAATTGTTTCTATGGAAACACCGACGCAGCATCCAATTTAACATGTATTAACTTATCAAATTGTTTCTTTTAACATACCTAAAACCGCTTTATCAATGGTATTTAACTGTTTTTGTTTGATTGCAGTGACAGTGAAAGTCGCTGTGGATTAGATAATGCCGTTATTCGACACAATAATATCGATGTGACAGTTGTTGGTAGCAGTGCTACGTAGCCTATATGCATGTTCAGTGAATGAGGTCCGCTGTCCCACGGCGCCACTGGCTTATAAAGAACATTAATAAAAGAGACTCCGTTATCGCAACATTTCTGCATGTTATCCTTCACGAGAAGATCATGATGGGGAAGATAAAGAAATATTTCTCTCAAAGCTATGGCGCTGTATCTGATCCAAGGTGAAAAGAAATTAAGAAATGATTACCTGGTAATCTGTCACTGTTTGGATTGCATGCATCGAAGAAACATAATTTTGTATGTGATTTCAAGTGCTGCTTATGAATTCTTATGTCAGATGAATATTGCAGGGAAGAGTAATTGACTTGTTTCAAAAGACACAGAAACATATTGTATATAGCAATTATAAGGTCTTGGGGAGATGCACTTATCGTGAAGATTCCTTCGTACACATATTTATTGAAAGATGTTTGTGAGTTCTTACTAAATCTTTAAAAAAAAACTCTTTAGAAGAACTCAAGAACATCAGCTCGTTATTTTTCACAGCTTTGTTATTCTAAGCCACCAACAGCAGCTTATTTGCTTTGTAGTTACAATTGCAACACTTTTTTTGTTATTTTGCCCATTGCTAACAGAAGTCCTTTAATCGTACATGTGGAAGGTGATGGCTCTAGAATATGATACTTCCATTCTTGGTGTGGCATATTCGTTTTACCACAAAGAGCTGTCTTCATTATAGGGATATCTCTTGCAGAATTCCTTACATGGTACCATGTTTAGCTGCTCTGCCTTGGAGGGATATTTACATGAAAAATGTTTTGCATGACATTAAAAAGAGCTGTCCCACCTAGGGGATAAGAGAGACGCTTTAGGTGGAAACATTCCTAAAGAAGTCGTTTCATAGCCTACATATCCCTCCCAGGTGGAGTATTCCTGCCCCAAATAAAAGGCCCTGTGGTTTCTTTAACACTGTTACATTCGTCAGTACACCATTAAGGGTACAGCTTTCGGTACTAACTCTCTAGCATCCTTTTCTCTGCATACTTTTTAATATGATAATCGAAATGCAGATTTTCTGGCTTTCGTACACTTAGCACGTAATGTAATCAACATACACAAAATGACTTTCTTGTTCATTCCAGGCATTAACTGCTAGCAAAAATGATTCATAGAATTACTAAATCACAAACTGGTACACTGGTGGCCGCTAGGAACTGTCGTTAACAATTATGATTGACATTTGAAACTTAGTTCTCTGCACAAGTTTTATTTTTTAATATTCATAAAAGTAATACAGGAGTTTGTATGTTTTATACATTTTTTTTTTTTTGTGTTGCGTCTATAACTATTGTGTTATGTTAGTTTATAGCGATTGTTTTCATTTTACTTTTTTGCAAGTAGAACATTTATTAAAAGCAGCTTTTTGGTAAAGCCCCTTATAATAAAAATAAAATCAAAAACTATTAAAGTCTGGAAAGATAGATCGATTGCGGACCCCATACAGAAATGTTTTTGAAGTGCCTGTGCAAGTTTTCGTTTCGGCCAAAAAATTCTTATTTATTACAGCTGAAGAAAAGAGTAAAAAAGGTGTTTGTACCTCAATGTTGTCGTGATAAAATGTAATATGGAGTCTTTAAAAGCCATAGATAGGTAACCCTAGAAGCATTTGATATTCTGGCCATTCCCTTTCCGAGAATTAGAAATGGAAGTTGCCCCGGTCCATCTCGATAGAAGGCAGATGTGGTGGGACGATTATAACTTTGATTCCAATACATAAGGATTATAGAATATATTTTGTAAAACAAAAGTGAACTTAATCTAGGATATTTGTACCGCTGGTATTTCATATACTGCTGCAACCATTTGTTGTAAAAATAAACCACAACTTAAAGCAAAATGTGTCTTCCTAAGGTTCAATTAACAAAAAAAAAATCGAGAATCTTCCAATGCACCTCTTATAGCAACATTCCCAACTTCGCATGCACGATGGAAAGAAAAATACTTGTTTAATAAATCATTTTGACTGCTGGTATATTGGTGAGTGAAATGCTCTTCATACTTTGTCAGAATATGCCCTATCTGAAATTCTCTACCTTTCACCTTTGCTTTTTGTGCATGTTTTTGAAATCACCTTTCAAAACCCAAATCGGTTGCTCAATAGACTCCACTCCATTTTCTGCTCTGATAATACTCCGACGTGGCGCATAGTAGTCGGGTACAATCGAATGTACCATTTTTCTGCAAATGAGCTTAAATTATTCAGAATGGCGGCCATCGAAAGCGCTGTTTTGGAGACGAGTCGTAGTAATCTTAGTGTTAACCCTAGGGAATGTCAAGGTGGTGTGGCATAAAGAGTGTTAGGGGGACAAAAATAATTTTTCTTAAACGAGAGAAAAAAAAAATTCACGCTCATTCACTCGCGGTCCACAGGAAGCCCCCCAAAACGGGAGATGGCTGTACTCGAAGAAAAAATCATTTTGATCTATATGACAACGTCTGACGGACCGAGTTAAGAGTTCGAGGAGACTCTCTTATAGGAAGGAGACCACATGTCCTAATTTTTCGTCCAGTGAGAGCAAACACGTGTCCGAGTCGGATTGGTCAGAAAAAACAAACCTTTTTTTAAAAATGTTTTTAACGTATTTTTACAAAACGTAGATCGTGACCCTTTTCTTGGTCGCTGCTACCGTGATCGAAGGTACATTGAAAACGAAAATATACTGTGAAGAAAACCGAATATGATCTTCGGATCTTCAAGGAATATCTAACAGCGATAAAATGAGAAACGGGAAATAGAAACACTCATGTTTTCTGAGCTCGAATACTTCGTTGAAATGAAACTTAATTTAAACTTATAAAATTTAATTTCAGTTTCTCCATATAATAAAAAGAACATGTTACCTTAACAAGATACGAATTTTATTTTCGTGTTCAAAGCAACATTTTATTGTTCTAAATTAAAGGCATTTAAACCTATCAGGGATGGTTTTGTACATTATCTGATAGAGAGTTAAGAGTTAGAATTATAAGGCATTTTCTACTTCAGATAACATGTAACCCATTGCCAACTTTCATATCGTGTGGGCCTGGGTACAAGTCTTAATTCTCATAACTGCGAAATAAGACCTATATGGAACGACAGACCACACTGTAAGTAGCAAAGTCCCAAAGTTTGGCGTTAAAGGGATCAAAAGATAACAATTTTATACTTAATAGGGGACTGCATTAAGAAACGTTTTTCATGTTAACGGGTCAGATGTTATAAGCCTCGGCAATTCCGATATGTCACTGCGCTTTACATTAAATGATAGTCTAGCTGGGAGTAATACAGTAAGCATTGGACCTTGAAAATCTGCTGACTCGCTAAAATACGGAAAGGCTACTTTTAAAGTAATTGTATAATTATAGCTTTCACCACTCGAAAATACAATTCAAATCTTCGTGCCACCGTGTAATATTTTCTATTTATTATATGACCTTGCAATGTCCTGCATTCTGATTGGTTGATACGCGGTCAGTCAAAATGCGTATTCGATCGGTTTCCCGGATGTTGATTTTCAGAAAATTTTGAAAACTCGTAAAATTACTTAAAAAATCGATTTTAAAGAACTTCGGAAAATGTCCGAAGTCTTCGTAAGATTTTTGTAAAATGCATAAAAAACAGTTTTTAAACATTTCCGAAGCTTTCCGAAAACTGTCCGATATTTCCGTAGACGTAGGCATGGGATAAATTACCGGAACTAAAAAAGGACGTATAATAAACGATTTATTAACCTCGCTTGCTCACTCTGTATGGAAAAACATCAGACTTTGGTCTTTTTTGTACGAACCTCGCTACGCTCGGTCCGTACTGTCAAGACCTCGGCCTGATATTTTTCCATACAGTCCTCGCGCTCGGTTCATTTGAAAGACCTGTAGTAATACCATTGCTACGAACCAGATCGATGCTATCTACTGTGCTAAAAAAATCGCGCGAAATTTACCGTGGTAGTCGCGAGGCAACCGATGCATTTACTTTTTATGCACAAAAATATATTTTGCATAGTTGAAGAATAGTTATTTATTGACATAAATCCATAAATTTCAATAACGACTGAAAAACTCATGAGTGGACAAATCGAAAGCATTTTAAAATCTGTAATTACTTCTAGTTTTGATTATTTCTTTCTTTAACAGTGCGGAGTCATTGGCGCTGGTGGTTATAGGGACATTACGTCCAACCCCAGGAGTGGGAACCTAGGGACGATAAACGGGCGATGATGATGATGATGATGATGATGATGATGATGATGGCGATGGGTATACGGACTTAAGGCAACGAGGACGGGAACACCAACAACGACGGCTCAGAAAAATCACATTTTTGGATATCTATCTTCTTTGTGCGGGTTAGGGATTTGTTTTCTCCACCTTGAGTTTTGTGAGCAGAAAACGATGAGTATATTACGTCCTTGAAGTTCCGAGAACACTAAAAAAGGTCTCTTCAATTTCTAATTTTAGCGATAACTCCGTCTAGGTGCTCAGCTTGATGCATTCCAACATGCAGTTATTGTATTTACTATTGGTCTTGCCGTCGGCGTCGCCATCGCCGTCCTCATTGCTTAAAGTCCCCAACATCTCTGTTTCAAGCTACAAAGTCCCGGCTCTGCCTAGATTTGAATCTTTTTGTTAACTTAGTTTCCGCCAAAGCTAACTCGGCTTTCTATCTCTCCGAGGTCGGTAAATGAGAACCAGCGAGTACTGGGAGCTACTTGCAATGGATTATTTCCCCGTTCAGGTAGACTCAAAAACTCTCATCCGTTAACACTACGGAAAGCGGCTGCAATGAGCTACTTGAGTGATACTAAAACATTTAGACCAGCGGGCTTCATGAACACTGATTAAAGTTCCTACTTAGCCTTCAGTCTCATGGGCTGTTAACAAGCAGTCAATTCTTCCTCAAGATCTTGTTCTTAAATGTATTTCCGTATGGGTGTCGTACAATGACAAAAATCCAGATTTCAGTTTTAGAAATCCAAGAATCAGTCCATGGACTCTGGATTTCAAACTGTTGGAATCCCCGGTTTTAGATATTCTGAATCTAGAATGTTAAATCAGGAATCTAGGGCAAAGTTGGATTGGTGTTCATAGGGATATTCATTGTATTAGAGCACATTTAGTTCAAAATTGGAGGAGGCAGAATCAAACACAAATATTGCCTATTTTTATATGGTTTGACTATAACAACCAATGAACGTCTTTCATCTGATTGTCTGACGAGATCGAATTCTTCGCATCTGACTGTGTGCAGTACAAATCTGGCAAAAAGGACCCTGTAAATCCAAATTAAGAAAGTGTCATTAGAATAAAGTATCGCCTAAAAACACTTTAAAAATGGGTCTCTCCTGTTCAATACAGCCCTAAATCTTGGAACTATTCACTAACAAATGTGAGGAAAAAACTTTTCAAGATCAAGCAGCACGGAGTATTTAAATAAGAGAGCAAAAAATTTCGAAATTGCGATGAATTATGAACTCTGCAGAAATCTTAATTACCTAAAACAAAAACAGTTTCACAATTTTTTAATAAACCACTTACAGTTTCAATATTGAGTTCCGCTAAAATTGATTGTATCTTGTTTTTTTAATTGGCGGGCATGGTTGGCGCAGTTGGTAAGATCTCGGCCGTCCGCCCACAAGGTCCCCAGTTCGATCTCGGACGATCATAGACTGGAGAAAGAATACTGGGTAAATCTCGAAAAAAGTAGCTGTGGATAAGCCAGGAGTCTTGGGCTATCATTTACCAACGGGAGATGATGAGACGAGAAGCATGCACATGATAAGCGAGAAGTTGTGGAACATCATTAATCAGGTGACGGTCAACAATAAGAAGGTCATTAGTATTTAGTCGGAGAGAGTGAAAGGACTGCTTAGAGATGAATCGTAATACACCATTTTTCTAATACAAATTCTTATTTGCCCCACTTCTTTGTGGGGATCAAAAAAATTACAAAACTTGTGAAATTAATAAGACAAAATGTGACAAAGCAACACTATTTTGTCCCCAGAGAGGCCTGAAACTGGCACACGTTTGCAGTAGAAAAATGGTGTATTGAGGAGTTTCAAAGTAGATAAAAAGTGAATTAATATCATTGCGAGTGAAACTGAAGAAGCGACGAGAAGTATGCACATTATAAGTGAAGATTCGCAGGGTCTCATTTATCAATAGGAGGGTATTAATAAGATCATAGTTACTCGGAGAAAGTGAAAGGGAAGAAGAGAAGAATCGTAGGTAAGTAGGAGTTTCAAAGTAGAAAAAAAGTGGATGGATATCATTGCGAGTGAAACTGAAGAAGCGACGAGAAGTATGCACATTATAAGTGAAGATTCGCAGGGTATCATTTATCAATAGGAGGATATTAATAAGATCATAGTTACTCGGAGAAAGTGAAAGGGCAGCTTAGAGAAGAATCGTAGGTAAGTAGGAGTTTCAAAGTTGATAAAAAGTGGATGGATATCATTGCGAATGAAACTGAAGAAGCGACAAGAAGTATGCACATTATAAGTGAAGATTCTTAGGGTATCATTTATCAATGGGAGGGTATTAATAAGATCATAGTTACTCGGAGAGAGTGAAAGGGCAGCTTGGAGAAGAATCGTAGGTAAGTAGGAGTTTCAAAGCAGATAAAAATGAATTGATATTGTGAGTGAAACTGAAGATGTTACGAAAAGTATGCACATTATAAGTGAAGATTCGAAGGGTATCATTTATCAATGGGAGGATATTAATAGGAAGATCATAGTTACTCGGAGAGAGTGAAAGGGCAGCTTAGAGAAGAATCGTAGGCGAGTACGAATTTCAAAGTAGATAAAAAGTGGATTTGTATCATTGCGAGTGAAACTGAAGAAGCTACGATAAGCATGCACACGATTGCTAAAGATTCGTAGGGTATCCTTTATCAATGGGATACCATTAAAAGGAAGATGATTAGTACTCAGTAGGAGAGAGTAAAAAGAATCGTAGATCGGGAAGAGTTTCAAAATAGATAAAACGAGCATGGATAAAAATGCGAGTGAAGCTGAAGCTGCGACGAGAATGCAGCACATAAAGATTTTTTATGGGCTGACAAAGATGCTCTGCAAAGAGAAACCCCACGTACAGAACTTCGATACAAAACCAAAATGGAAAGATCAACAAAGCCATTCAAAGAATTGTCAAACAGAGAACCACAAGCGCAGTATTCAGTGGTGAAAGGGTGGAGTGGACTAAGATGAAGTAATCCAGTAGATCGAAACAAATAAGCCAACCATAACCCGACCATATTATGTAAAGGATGCAGTTAAAAAGCTGAAGAATCACGAGGCTCTGATTTCTGAAAGCTCAATCACTTGACCCCCACAAATTTTTTTTTTATATACATTTTTCAAACGTTTTCGTGACTATGGTTCTACCCCTTTCTTTATTTCTATGGAAACCTTTTTAAAAATGTGCTTTGATCGATCAAAAGTAACTAAAATACTCGACTATTTCTATTTGGTTCTTACGCCAGCAGAACATATTTTTCTTGCATTGTCAGGACTTACGTTAGCCCTTTAGTTTGAAATCATATCACTTTACATGCACCTCTGGTTTCACTGCTTCAACAAAATGAGGACCTATTTTGAAACTAGTATTTAAGAATTATAGAAGGCGCTCAAAATGTCTAACTTTAAAAGTCGCGAGGCTCGGGGAAAAAAGTACGATTTTTATAAAAAAAAAAGTGTGTCAAAGTTCTTATGGCGTAGAAAAGCTTTGAATTCAGATATGGTTTGGATTACACATCTCCATACGTAATATTTGGAAACTAGAAAACAAAAGCTACACATGTACATACTCTCATAATTTACACTAAATTTAAAGTTGCTGGTTACTCACCATTTCTAGTCTGGCAGGTAAGCAGTCCTCGTGATAAACATGTTTGCAGAAAAACACAACTATATTGCTTGTCTTGCGGCTATCTGAAGAGTCAAATAAAAACCTTTCTTTAAAACAGGCGAATCTTTATTGAAGTTTAAAGTGCCTATAAAGTTTATTTTTTTATTTCTTTATCAAAAGTTACATATTTTTAAAAGGACATCCCTGAAAATTTTTTTTTGATTTGAACAAAATACGGATTTTGATCAATTTAAAAAAAAAAAAAAAAAATGGCGCCTTATTGGCACACCAATCGCCAAGGATTGTGACGTACATTAAGGAGCCTTGCTTTTTGTAGTGCAGGAAAAAATGTCTTAAGAAGTGTTGCAGCAAGATACAATAACATAGGTGGCATAAGTATAGATAAAATTCCAAGATTTTAGTTCTCCTCTAGTTTCCCTTAAAAGAAAGAAATAGAAAGACTTTTCCCTTAAGCCTGGTTTCCATATAGTTGTACCTGTCGTATAAAACTTGCCCCTTACAGTGCAAACACATATCGATGCGGCTCATACAAACAGCAATGTATCTTGGGTTTCCATATAGTTGTATCTGTCGCATCTGTCGTGTCTGTCGTATGAAACTTGCCCCCTGCAGTGCAAACACAAATCGATGCGGCTCATACAACAGCAATGTATCCTGGGTTTCCATATAGTTGTATCTGTCGCTTCTGCTGCAATAACAGCTGACCTACGTCTTTTGCATAGAAAAATCAAGCCAAATATTTAGCGACAAACCTGACGTAATAACAGGAAGACGGCAGCCTTGACACTGAGCTTCTTCTGCAGATAACAAAAAGAGACACTAAAGTTCAACAATAGCAAGTTTAGTCTAACGCATGCGTACTAATGACTACTTACTAACCATTAATGAAGACTAATCTGGTAGCGGGGGCTATTATTATCCCTTCAATCAACAATATGACAACAGCGAATTCGAGAGTTTGCAACAGGTGTCCAAACATTAGAAGCAAGATTTACACCTTATATCGACATTAAGATATAATAACAGAAGTGTTAGCAACAGCTCTGCACACACTGGTAGCAGGGATTACCCCTTCCATCGACAATAAGACATAGTGAATCCCGGTATTTGCAACAGCTGTCCACACACTGGTAGCAGGGATTACTCCTTACATCGACATTAAGACATAGTGAATCCCGATATTTGCAACGGCGCTCTCCACACACTGGTAGCAGGGATTACCCCTTCCATCGACAATAAGACATAGCGAGCCCCGGTATTTGCAACAGCTGTCCACACACTGATAGCAGGGATTACCCCTTACATCGACAATAAGACAGTGAAACGGGTATTCAGAACAGCTATAGACGCACTGGTAGCAGGGATTACCCCTTACATCGACAATAAGACAGTGACAAGGATATTCAGAACAGCTGTAGACGCACTGGTAGAGGGTATTTCCCCTTACATCAATAATAAGACATGACGAACCAAGTGTAGCAACAGCTGTCCACACAATGATAGTAGGGATTACCCCTTACATCAACAATACGACACAGTAAACCCAAGAACTAGCAATGGCCGTCACACATTGATAATGGGGATTATCCCTTACATCAACAATAACATAAAGTGAGCCTGAGTTTTAACAACAGCTGTCCACATATTAATAGAGGGGGTTGTCCCTTATATCAGCAATAAGTGATATAAGTGAAACCGAGTATTAGCAATACCTGTCAAAACTTGAAAGTGGAGATTACCCCTTACATTGACAATAAGACATACTTAAATTGAGTATGAGCAACAGCTGTCCAAGCATTGGTAGTGGGGAATACCCCTTACATTCACAATAAGACTTAGATAACACAAGTGTTAGCAACATATTCAATAGCTTTTTTAAAAACATAAACTCCAACAATTGTTTCAATTGGAAATAGAAAGTGAACCGTGTATATTACTTGTTAAAATGCTAAAAAGACAAGTTTGACCAGAACTAACCATCCACACAAATGCCTCGCTGTTGAGCTCGGTGTAAACGCTGCATCAATCCAACACTACAAATACAAAAAAAAAACAATTGGGTTCAAAGTCTCATACTATTAATTATACAGTCTTAAATAATTTTAAAGATATGTTTTTGGTAAAACCATATTTTCCTTATGGAACTTTGAAACTCTAGAAATTTTCTGCCACCTCGAACATGACCGCGCTGCGAAGTGGTCTGGCGGTAAGTTGCGAATGACGTCAATGTCGACTTCAAATAGAGCAATTCACAGCTGAACCAATGCCCGAAAAGTTTTCGTGTTAGTAGTTTACAATACTCATTATAAAATAATTTAGAAAGTACGTGCGTTTTGGTTGGTCTACAAGTGTGTTTTCATAGCGCTATGAAGCACGAAAATGGCGTGAGCAATGTGGTTTGACTGTCTCCGAATGTTGAGAATTACAGTACGCGTTTCGTATATCATCTTTCTCTTTGTCAACAATGAAAATAATAATTTTGTAAACGAAATGATACATGTTGTCCGTGCCTCCATAGCCTGTTGAAAAGCTCGGCAAAGTTTGGGAGAATTCTCGAGCAGGTGAAAACGCTCGACTGCATCTCGGTTTTTCACTGATCTGCTCTCGAATTCTCCTAAACGTTCGCCTCGTCACCAGGCTATGAAGACACGGAAAACATTGTTTGTTTTTTAATTGAAACACAGTAAAGTTTAGACTCGATTTGCGGTGGATGCTATCAACTTATTCCTAGTAGACCCTCCATATGTATGTATCAGGCCCATGCATGGTGTTTCTGATATTGATTGTAGTGCCTGTTTTGGTTGTAATTGTTGTAATGTTGCTGATATTGTTGTTTGTGACGATGGTGGTAGTGCTGATGGTGTTGGAGGTAGTGATGATGATTGTGGTGGTACTGATGGTAGTGATAATGATAATTGTTGTGGTAATGATGATGGTTGTGGTGTTACTGATGTTATTGGTGGTCGTTATGATGATGGTGGTGATGATGTTGGTAGTGGTGGTGATAATCATGATAATGACGATAGTGGTGGTAATGGTGGTGATAATGATGGTGGTGGTAGTAGTGGTGTTGTGGCTGATGGTATTGATGATGATGATGGCGGTGTTGGTGATGATGATGGACATGCAGGTGATGATCATAGTGTTTGTGATAATGGTGGTGGTGGTAATGATGGTGTTGGTGGTGGTGATGATGATAGTGGTAGTGGTGTTAATAATGTTATTGATAAATTAAAGCTCGTTAAGATGGTAAATGATTTTCCAGAGTTCTGTCTGCTGTTGTTACTGTATCTATGACGGATCACTTTGCTAGTCTTTTTGTTTTCTTTGTGTCTCCAAAGAGCCTGGAGTATTTGTTCTTTTTTTTGTGATCTATTGATATATTTCATCAAAATAGTTTGCAGAATGTTGAATTATTGTGTTTTAGAAAGATTGCCCTTGCCCTTTGCGGATGGGATTTTGACCAATCAGAAAGCCTGCTAGATTTCCTTAAACTGTAAGTTTCAACTTTAACGCAAAGATAAATTGGCTGAATTCGCATGTCTTCTTTATCGTTTTTCATGCAAAAGCAAAAATTTATATTTTTTATAATTTTATTGTAGACTGGAAAGACGAGGAGAGTACGAACGAGCGGCAGCTGTTGCACTGTTTAACAACAAGATCAGGAGAGCTATTGAAATACTGAGTGCTGGACACGAGAAGGCAGGCAACAAGGAGAAAGAGGCGAGAGGTAAGTTAGAATAATAACAATGAAAATAACTGTTTCCAGCCATGATAGTTTCTTTCAGTTACTGTGCTTACGTAGTGGATGGCTCCACCTGAACTGTTCTCCACGAACTGAAACAGTTAGTGTTTTGATGTAGAAAGTCTCTTTACAAACATTCCTTTAGATGAAAGTATTGAACTTGCTGTCAAATATATTCTTAGTAATAATTCTACCATCAAGCTTACCAATGTCCATCTGAAAAAACTTTTTTATATAGCGACCTCCCAAACACATTTTTTATTTAACGGGACTTATTTTGATCAGATAGATGGGGTTTCAATGGGTTCTCCTCTAGCACCAGTTTTAGCAAATCTTTTTATGGGACACCACGAGAAAATTTGGCTTGATAATTTCAAGTCGGAGATATTGTTCTATCGCCGTTATGTAGATGACACGTTTTGTTTATTTTCCACGGAAACTGAAGCCTTGTTGTTTTACGATTTTATTAATTCTCAGCACCCCAATATTCGATTCACAATAGAAAGAGAGTCTAACCACAAACTGCCTTTTCTAGACATTCTTATAGACAACACTGGTCCTTCCGTAACAACTAGAGTTTTTCGAAAGAAAACTTTTACTGGTCTGTTTACTAGTTTTTCCAGTTTTACGTCATATGCATACAAATTAAGTCTTGTTAAAACTCTTGTAGATAGAACTCTTAAGATTTGTAACACTTGGCAAGGTTTTGACACAGATATTCGATCTCTTACTAAGATATTGAAAAGAAACCTTTATCCATCTAGATTAATAGAAAAAACTATCAATGCCAGGGTCACTAAGTATTCTATTAACAATCCAGTTACGACAACTAACGAATCAACACTTAGCAATAAGCATTTTTTCAAACTTCCATACATA
>JANCMA020187969.1:0-13491 GCA_024336925.2 Zoanthus solanderi | reverse complement strand
TTTTCTTAACTTTACTTAATATACACTCAATTTAATAGATCGCACAAAAATTAGACAGCAGTAGCTACATGCCCGCAATGTGGGCCTATTTTTAAAGAACGGCAGGAATAAATTACCGACAGTTGTGAGGTTTTCTGCACTTAAATTTATATATATTTATTTTAGGTAAATCGTATCAACTGTCGTTTATTCAACAACAAAGCCGACCGAGTCATATAACGGGAAGTAAAATGTGACATTTGATCGCAAGGATTAGCGTTAATGCAAAGAAATGTGAAAATTTTTAAAATTTAGAGTAAAATCAGTATTGCACGCTCGAATGAATCTGAAGTTTTTGTCCAAGTAACCATAATTTTTCAAAAAATTTGAACAAGAATATTTTTAGCGTAAAATTGGCAACCAACTAAGAATATTATCCTGAGCTGGAGAAATAATATTCATTTAAAAAAATCCACTTCAGCGTAGTGAATTCCAAATATTTAATTGTAAGTTTAAACATTTCGCAATATATTAAAAGCACAATGGAGAAAGGAATGACGAAATTTCAAATTACTTGAATCTTAACCAGGATTTTAAACTCAAGCATTTCCTTTTAGATTCAATTCAGGTGTTTTTAAATACTTTGCTAGGCTTCAACATCGAGATTCAGCTAATTGCTGGTGGTTTACTTGCATAACCTGCCTAATGCAAATCTTGTAAACAACAGAATGGAAATCTTATTTGCATAAAGATTGATTATGCAGGAAGATGGCGTTGTGTGACAATAGAATGTTGGTGGGGTGACATATGACGACTTCATTCGACAATTTCAGAAAGAGCAGCCAACAGAACCAGTTTTTGCCGGTGAGTTTTTATACTGAGATATTTCAGTGAAGCAGTAAAATGCGCTGAATCTCAGATTATTAGAAAAAGAACATGTTTATTTATGAAATCGGTGGATGTTTGTCGACTTAAAATGCTACACTTAGTTACATGTTCTAATAGCAACACCAAACAGAATTTTATAGACATAAGTAGGATTTATTTAAATTTAACTTTCTCAAGCCGTGAAAAACTAGATTTGATTATTGCTTACTGACTAAATATTCCTAACTTGATTTTCTTGCACTGACTGAAAGTTTGTGGATAAAGCATTTAAATCGATGATGTAGTGCACTTTACAATTGAACCCGAGTTTAAAGAGTATATTTACTGTGAAGTAACATTTTTCGCTTGAAATATGGGGATGGCATAGTTTAAACTGGTTAATATCTCACACTGTCGGCAGTGTACGAAAGAATATATATTCTTGTTTGCAACACACTTCGGTGCTTATAATTGAAACTTGTCGCCGCATAGGCTGACCAGAAAACGTGTGTATCTGGCTTCAGATTCATTGACGTTCGGGAGTACTACTAATAGAAAAGGCCTCTGTTCGGATTTTTAAATCTGCAAGCTGCGTTTATTCGAAACGGTTCTCTAAACAAAAGCGGTGAAAGAGAGCTGATTGCATTGCTACCTCGGTTAAACCTTTTTTGTTTTAACGTTTTTCATTAGAAGTCATGCATATTCTAGAAGTTTACAGATCTTGCAAAGGCCGAAGTCTGTTTTTCATCTGCGGTATTAGACAGCTGCCGTATGAAGCGCAGATTGTGGAAATTGCAGTATTTGTCAATTTATCTATATTCCTTTGGGAATTCTTGAAGACTTGTAGTCTATTTACTATTATTAATATTTTCGACTGCCATTCGTCACTGAATAATCTCTTTTCCTTTGAAGAAATTTTAACATAACACACACATAGTTTTAGAATTAACGTATCTGTTCTTTTCGATGTTTCATATTGCTCTAGATCTATCTATCTATCTATATCTATATCTATATCTATATCTATATCTATATCTATATCTATATCTATATCTATATCTATATCTATATTTATAGTTATATTTATGTCTTCATATCCACGAGTTATAAATTGCTTTTACTCACACTGTGGACTCATCGGTAAGGAAGTGGTATGATCGGTTGACTTTTGTTCGTTCTTTCGGTTACTGTTTTTGTTCCCTCCATGGCCATCTGATTTACCATATCCATATTTAGTGTATTCTTCTTGTTTTTGGCCTCTTGTTAAAGTAGATTTGGAGTTGACCGCCACTGATGGTTGGAGCATTGGGTACTGGTAGCCACTCATACCTTCATCACCCGATCCAGACCATGATCCCGAACTCGCGCCATAGAATGTTTCGTCATTAGAAACTTTTGTGGACTCTTTTCCCCATCCTTGTTAACGGAATACAAAACAAATTACTAGTAAATCCGGGTCTGCTCATAAGGTATTCAAGGGTTAGTTACTGGGTGTTAGTAGTTTTTTTACATATACACCCACGCGCTGGCGATATAATGAACGAGAAATTTGATTAATGCACGATGCGAAGCGAACCGAAGCAGAGTGCATTAAAAACAATTTCGAGTTCATAACTGATATAGGCAGTGGTTTAAATGTTTTGAAGACTCGGCCATGGTTGAATCAAGAAACAAAGGTTATGATTTATAGCCACACGGTCTTGCCGGTTAGTGACAGATAACCCGAAATCACGTGATCGATTTTGACCAATTGGAGGAGCGGATTTTTTACAGTGAACGAAGGTTGCTTAATAAAGTACATTATAAGAAACAGTTATAATTATGATGATGATGATGATGATGATGATGATGATGATGACGGTGATGGATTAGAGTCCCGTCCAGGGGGAGTCAAAGACTCTCATCCGCTTAGCACTACAAAAACCAGAAATAAGCGCGGGCTTCATGGGTTGCCTGGCTTGCAAAGGATTTAGCTGCGCTTAGGTTTAGGTGATGATTATGATGATGATGGTGATGATAATGATGATGATGATGATGGTGATGATGAACATGATAATGATGATACTAATTATGGAGTGATTATTGGTAGTGATGATGGTGGTAGCTAGGATGATGATGATGGAAATGATGGTGGTGATGATATTGATAGTGATGATTGTGTTTATGATATGATTATGATGATAATGATGATGGACTTGACGATGATGATGGTGATTATGTTGTTGTTGATTATGATGATGGTGATTATGATGATGATAATTTGTTATAACAAAAAGAATAACAAGAATTTTGTTATTTGAATTTTCAGTAAGCAAATTAGAGAACTGAGGAAATATTATTTGCATGGATGAATTACGTATATACTGATAGCTAGTTTCTTACCAGATGTAGCAACACACAAATACTGTACAAGGAGCAGTATCGCGGGCCCATGGTTGGTGACGAAGGTCATTCCCAGTCTTCCACAAGCGGGAACGAATTTCTGTAAGCAGAGTTCTAGTTTAAAATCAGTTTTGTGGATTATTGGCACATAAATTGCTACGAGAATGAAAATTATCTTTACAGAGTAGGAACGAATATTGTAAATTGAACTAATTTTTACACTCCCGTGAGTCGAGCAGCACTTATTCGAATATTAATCTCAAAAAATAAATGCAGTTTGAACATGCCTAAAAAATCATTTTCCTTTAATTGTAGCAATGTGTTAATATCAACACATTCGCAGGTCGAAGGAATAATAAAAAATATTGTATATATAAATGAATACAAAATGAATGAATATAGAAAATGACCATTCCGAAAAGCACTAAAACATGGTTCTGTTTTTTTAAAAATGAAACGTTTATTGGCCATACACTCTTATTTTTTAAAAAGAACCAGAAAATCGGCCAAAATTTAAAAACATGCTAAGAACACAGCCGAAGCTGAGGAATGGCCGACAACTTTATTTTGTTACCTTACGACACCAGATCATGGAGTCGGCAAATAGTCGGTAATGCAAAATTGTTTAAGCTAATTCTTGAAGTTTGGCACAGACGGTTGTTCTCATGCTGCATGAGGAGGGCACTACTGTTGCCGAAACGTAGCACAACGAAGGAACCAGAAAACAGAATCGGTAAGTGAAGAAAGTAAAGAAAAGCAAAATTGTTTGTAACTAGAGTAAAATAAATGGAAATTTTACAAGTACGATTTGCAGGACTCACTATTTTCTCGTTCACTTTCTCTATCTATCCGCTATCTATCGCCTTTTTTTAATAGGAACTATTAACTTTTTCCATTCCTCGTTGTTATATATTACAAACATTTTATGAACATTTGAGGCTAAAATTCCTCAAAATGTTTAAGAATATTCAACCTCGACCCAAAAATTAGACGTTCTTATAAAAAAAGAGTGTACTATATTGTTCGCAAGAAATAAATTGGATTATTAATAAAGGCCGCCTCCTGAATAAACGCCGCGCTCAAATCATGAAAACCATAATAAAAGCTGCGGCGTTTAATCGAATAAATATCGTAGGTGCCGACTCTTTAGAAAACCTGTTCTTAAACAAGTAACCGCATTATAAAAGCATTAGGTCCACCCACATCTGACACTTTTCAAAATTCAAATTTTGAACCGAGATGTCCGTTAAACATTTCTCTGAGCGATAACAAAGAAATCCATTGGACTACTAAAATAAATCTACTTTAAGTTTAACTGCTAAAAACTAAAAATAATAACTGATTTCTTATATATATTATGTTTTATAGTATTTTCTTTAGTTTGAAACATGCAAAAACCATCAACGTTTTTTAGTTCTAAAGTCTTGATTTTGAAAATTTGTAGCGTTATGTTACATTCCACTAATATCGTTTTCGGTTTTTCTGACTGCTATGTTTTTTTTTACTTTGCAAGATGTAGGCTCTATTTGATTTGCGTTTGAAAGTTCAAGATTTCAAACAGATTCAGAAAAAATGGCTTGTAATATTCTAAAAAACGAATTTGAATAAAAGAGGGAGGTGAAATTAATGTGATGTTCGGAGGTTGACTGACAACTGAAGGTGACGATCGCCTGGCACAGACCCTTTTATAGCGCAGTTTCGTGTTTAAGAGTTTGTAATAGCTAAAATAATTACTGCTATCATTCGAAATATTAGTTTTCTATAGAGATTACATTTTGTTTGTTAAAGTGCCTATATCATCAAAATGAGTTTTTACTGATTCGGATAGAGCAAAAAAAGTTGTTTATTATAAGGTTATAGAATTCCCTTTTTTAAGGTCATTGAAAATTGATCTATAAGTGTAAAACGTAACTGATGTTCTTCTGAATGTTCCCAGCTGTCAGGCCCGTGGCCCTTTTTTTTTTTTTTTGCGGCAAGGTATTCAACCATGAGACAGTTCAATATCGTATGGATCGCCTCCGTAAATGCGTATAGTTTTTAAACCAAACCGTTTCAGCTGTGAAGGCACTAAGGGGATTGCGGAAATAGTTGAGAGAGTATAGCCAATATCAACTGTTATTGAATATTGTTGACATTTGCGTTTGTAAGTTTTCTCAACATTTTCTAAAACATTGTTCAACTATTTTTGGACTACAAATAAGTTCTGACTTTCTAAACCAATGCTGATTTTAAATTGTATAAAAATAATTTTTTGTTATTGTGAGTTTTTAAGCAAAGCTTACAGTATTTTTGTTTTTGAATACATAATAAATATATTACTGAAGTGCTTTGGCGAGGAAATACAAACCGTACTAGACGATTTATAAGAACTTGTTGTTAAAAGATTTGTATTTGTTTATCAAGTGTTAGCCAACAGTAAGACCTAGTATCACAGAAGGGCTCTTAATCGGAAGGTGAGCTGCTTGACAACTTGCGGCCACCATCGTAAAATTGTCAATCTTGAGTTTAAAACGTTTGACTTTGTAAACTGTCACAATGATTCGAACATTCGAACAACTGTAGGGTGAGTAGTATGTTAGTAAAGGATGATCTTAAACCGAAATAGTTTTCATCACTAATTTACTGCTTTGCTAGCACTGAGGCGGAACAAGAAACTCCTTTTGTTATGAAAGCAGTTTTGTGCTAAGCATACAATATTATCTAATAAAGTAGGAATAAGCAGTCTACATACACACGCGCATACACAGTCATTCTATCACTTTAAGCATTAAAGAATAGTGCACTTTCGGTTCAAAACATTAAACTGCTCTTTTCTGTTATGCTTAGGAAATTCTTGAGCAACCAGTAAATTCACCAGTCCCTGAAAAATATTGGCAATATTTATGTCTTCCTTTGCAGAAGTCTCGATGTAGTTCAACTTACAGTTTGCAGTAGAGTTCTCACCAATCAGCTGTAGCACATCATCTGGAGATATTATCCGCTCTCTGGTATCATTCTTGTTGCCAACAATCATAATAGGTATGCACTCGTTTTGCCTCTCCCTCAACACATCATCTAACATTTTGCGCACTTCTTCAAAGGATTGACTATTTTCTACAGAGAAAACGATAACAAAGGCTTCAGCTCTGTTGATAGCCAGTTTCCTCATAGCAGGAAAGTGGAAACAGCCGGACATGTCAGTAATGCTGAGCAAAACTACTCGTCGTTTGCAGCGCAACACACAAGTGTAATATTCCTCAACTGTGGGTGTGTACTCGTGTATGAATGCTCCAGAGGAAAAGCGACGAACTATGGAGGTCTTGCCCACGGCAGCTGCTCCCAAAAGAGCGACTTCAATTTTCACTCTCCTTCGTTCTTTCATCCTTTATGCGAATTAGCATTAGTCACCCGTTCGGCTGGATACAGTTAGTGAACAGGTTAGCGTAACATATCTAAATTTATGTTCTCATTGGCATTTTAAAAGTTTTTGAAGGGTCACAGAAGTGTTCCTCGAGAATTTCTAAAGAATAACATACGAAGTGCATTCCATAACATATAATTATCGCGATTGTGGTAAATTTCCATATCAAACAAGTGCAAACAAAGTCTTTAAAAACACATCTTTATAAAGAAAACTGTGAAAAATAAAGAGGCGAACCTAGGGAAAATCATTTAGTATGATTAGCTTGCAAAACATAAACTTCTTTTTGACTCGTGTTTTTCAGTAAGATCATTATAAACTTTTCACTATAATGTAACTTATATTGTTTGCTTTAACAGAGTAAGGTACACAAGCATTATCATCTATTTAAAGGTTTAAGAGAGAATTAACATAAAAGTAGCTAAAATAACTGGTTATTCAAAAACTATATATGTTGTATAATTACTTTTAAAGTATTTTTACACTCGTTCTTCGCACACTGCTACCACACAGTCTTTCAAGAAAATGTGCGCATTTTCCTTTTCAAGATCCATCTGAAGAAACTTTTGTGCCACCATATTAAACCTGCATTGAAAAAAAAACAGAATATTGTTTGAAAATAGCCTATTATATAATTTATTATATCGTTAAATCTTTTCAAATATGTATGCTATCAGTTGTTTATTATAGATAGAATGATCCGCGGAACGTTTATTTTTGTAAATTTCGTCGTAATACAAGCTTATGCTAAATATTGGGTTATTAGTATAAAGCATAATCCAGTATATTGGCCTGGAATATCAATGTTTAACAATAATAACAGTGCTACGTAAGCAATACTAATAAAGAAATTAAGACGATAAATCACTGAACAGTAATGATGCAATGAATACTAAAAAGATCTTTAAAACACGTTAGAATTATCACTACAATCAATAAATTAAAACTATATCGTTTTGTTGCTCGGAACATCCGTATAGTACAAAATGTTAGAACTTTTCGTGTAATAACGTCTTAGGCGGTCGTAATCAAAAACTTAGTTGATTATACGACGGGATTGAGTTCAAGTTTGTTTTTTTTCAAATCGAGCTCAGATGCTTTTAATTTCTGAGGCATAATCGTAAAGCAAAAACTACTATTTCAGTCGTAGCCTTATTATTATAAATATTGTAGTTGCTTGCTTTAATCACCAAGAGGAACACTGCTCATACCGCAATAATAAGAGATTATTAACTGAGTGAGAGGTCTGTATGGAAAAATATGAGACCGAGGCCTTGTCTTGACGGTACGGACCGAGCGCAGCGAGGTTCGTAGAAAAAAGACCGAGATCTGATATTTTTACATACAGACTGAGCAAATGAGGTTAATAAATCGTTTATTATATGACTTTTTTTTTACTTCCGGTAATCTATCCCATGCCTATGTCATCTGAAATGTCCGAGTTTTCGGAAAGCTTCCGCTATGTTAAAAAACGGTTTCTTATGCATTTTTGGATTTTTGAAAATTTTCTAAAAATCTTCGGAAATTTTCGGGAAATTTCGAAAGTTCCTTAAAATCGTTTTTTAAGTGATTTTGCGAGTTTTGAAAATCAACATCCGGGAAACCAGTCCGAATACGCATTTTGACAGACCGCGCGTCAACCAATCAGAATATAGGAAATTGCAAGGTCATATTATAATAATACCCGTTACGTTATCAACCATCCAAAACCCACTAATCATATTCAGCAATATGTTTTTAATAACAAAGTCAGCGGAAGCCCTCCGTTTACAAAACGAAAAAGTTAATTGAAAGCTCGTTGATAACTTGCCTTTTTGACCGTGTTTCGGTATTTGAGTTGTCCGTTCTCACGACAGGTTTATTAGTTTTGATCAGTTCTGAAACCTGCAACAAATGTAAGCCACAAATTTATCCATTAAAGTAGTCTTGAAAGTCAGTATAGTTGAGGTTAAGAGCTTTTCGTGATTAGTATATAAAGTTAGCCGTGTTATGGGCCCACTTGTCGAGCTGTTAGGGGACTTGTTAATGAAAAATTACTCTAACACGGACTCTAAACGTGTCACCATGGATTTGAACAGCTGATCGCATGTATCTTGTGTACCGAAATGCTAGTGACATCCTTGAATTGACTCTCGATACGGTATGGACTTGAACCGCTGATCGTATGTATTGCATGTTCGTTGCTAGTGACATCCGAAGATTACAGTGTTCCAAATACAGCAATAAGAACTTTAATAGAATCATCCTCAAAGGCTTTTCAGACACTATTTACATTGACATAGATACATTAAAAACTAAAACTACCTAAGTTATGAATAATAAATATATAAACATGAGAATTCATAAAAAACTTATGAAAAAACTTGCTTGAAAGTTTCCTTTTTATAATTTGCTTGAAACACTGCAAGGAAACTCATTGCTTTATGTCATCTAAATTTTTCCAAATACTAGTTCCTCTATATGCGAATGTGCGTTGACAAGTGGCAGTTCTATACAGTGGTATAAATAATAAGTCGCGATTGCGGGTGTGGCTGACATGGTGAATTTATCTACAAGATATTTAGGTGCGAGACCATTGAAACATTGGTAATTTAACACACAGTCCCTATAATACAATAATTGTCTGACAGGAAGCCAGTTAAGCTGACGGAGTAAGGGAGTCACGTGGTCAAATGTTCTAGAATTCATTACAATTTTTCTTGCAAAGTTCTAAATTGACAGCAATTTGTTACGGGGAGTACTCGCCCATACGAAGTATACGGATACGTGCCACCCTACAGGGTATGGTTTTCGAGCTCTGGAGTCTGGGATGGGGTATCATATCTTTCTGAGGTCTGCGATTGGTTATCTAATTTGGCATGGGTTAGGGATCTAATTGTCTGGGATAGGGTACAATTTCTGGTATTGAGAGAGTTATGATAACATCTATGGCATTAACAAACCAACCAGCACAGATGTGACGCCAGTCCTATAAGCATGCTAATGGATGGTACGGTTAGGCAGCTTTTGACGCATGTTTACTTAGCCTCAGGCATGAAGTTAGGCGATCCGTGCTGCTGTCACCGGGTTGTCACGGTTTATACTTGCTTGACACCCGGTGAGCGAATCAAAAAGGGATACAGAACTAGTCTGTTGATTGTTTCTAGTTGTTTTTAAGAAGATTGCAGCAAGACGCCGGCTTCGAAATTGTATTGGAATATTTTTCCACTTTGGTCTGGAATAGGGTATGGTTTTTGACTTACAGGTCTGGAGTAGGGTATCAATTTTAAGCATTCATAGGTCTGGGATAGGGACAGGGTTTTGAGTTTACGGAGGCACACCCCTACTCAAAAATTAATAGAGCACCTCCCCCCCCATCCCGGGAATTTGTTTATGTTCTGAGTTGAAGTATTGGACCAGAAGGTTGAACAATAAAGCATTTTGCTGAAAATAAATGATGTCATTAGCAGCTTGAGGGTCTCCTTGGCAAAACTTTCTTTAACTTTATTTATTTGATATAATTTAGAAAAGCAGGAAGAAACTATTTTTGAAATATGATGGTCGTAAGTCAAGTGCGGATCTAGAATGAGGATCTAAAGTGTCTGCCGATGATAACTTTTTCACATCAAGATACCAAATCTTCATAATAAGACACTTTTACATTACTGAAAAAATTGTTCCCCAAGTTTTTAAAAGGTTAGGCTTTAGCCATTTGGCATCTTTGATAGAACTGCTCGACTGATATTGAAATGTATACATCGGAAATCCGAAAAAAAACAAAATTGTCTCCTTTTGAAGGAACAGTTGTTGCTCTTTATATTATCGGCGTGAATGTTTACTAACACTTTCTTCGTTTTATTACCAACTCGTCGAATGGCGGGCCTAAAAAAGCGGCGTCATGGTTCACTTAGTCGTCGCCCATTCAGTCTTGAGGTCTAACTGGACAGAAAAGTACAAAAACCTTATGAAAAGTATTGGTATATGTTTGCGTTCGACGAAGGAGAACGTACACTAAACTTGCTGTTGCTCGCGGGCTCAGGCTTGATTCTATTTGGGAGCATTTTTGAAGGAACGTACGTGCATACTGCCGGACGCCGGCCGTAAATGCTTCGACTACATGCGACCGTGGTGCATTGATAACAAGATTTTATCTGTCGGTCTATGCTTGGACTCCCATCGAATTCAATTGAAAGAGCTATTTATCACGACAAAAATTTTTACCCTATAAATATAAATTTGTTTACTATATTTTCACATTAAGAAGATGGACTCAGTATATTTAAACTCAGAAGTAAAACTGAAGAATCCCCATTTGAAGGAAATGGAAAAAGATGTTTTATTTCATCTTGGCCTTTCAACTGATGAAGACCTTAAGGGATTGTTTGGTGATGTAAAGGTGAGGGACTCATTTCCTGTTTATATTAATCTTGATTTCAACTAATTTATATATTGTAAGAAATTATTTGATTTGAATCTACAACTAAAAACATGCATTTAGAGTTTAAGAAGCCAAAAAGTATTACCATATATAAGAATTCTACTAAAAGTAACAGGGGTGTAAGTGGCATGATTTGATGGTAAAAGGGTTTGAAGAGGTTCGTGTAAAGTTTAGAAAGACAGTTATAAATCAGGTGCATAAGGATCTTGAGCATATTTGCCTTTCTGTATCATAAGAAACACCCAAACATTTCATGTTGAGAAACATTTAAGTATGCACAAAACAAAAAATTGGTTATTGATCCAAACTTTGCAGGCTAGTTTAAGATTTGCTGATGTAAGAGTGATTTATTTGATCAACTTAAAATTTAGAAGATGCATGTTCATTAAATTTCATGCTTTTCAGTTTGTTTGTATGGGAGGAAGTACAAATCGCATGAAGCAGTTTGCTAAGTTTATACAAAATGAACTGCAAGGTCATCTAAACAATAACAAAGCAACTGAGCCCAAAAACTTCTCTCGATCAGATCGCTATGTACTGTACAAAGTTGGCCCAGTACTGGCAGTAAATGTAAGTACATCACTTAATGTTTTTGTTCACTTAATTATTCATTAGCTTGTGTAAAATATTATCAAGTAAATTAATTTATCTACAAACTTTAAAACAAGTAATTAGATTGACCAAAGTTTCTTTGTCACTAAAATTATTCTCATTGTACAAAGCAGTCTAAAAATGAGTGTTTTCATGAGATACCAAAGTTAGTAAACCAAACCTTTTGCCAACAGAATGCAGACTTCAGGTTTTAATTTCGTGGGAAATGCAAGAACCATCTGGGAACTTGCATGAGATAGTCAATTTCATCATTAGTTAAATTCATTCATGCGAAAACCAATTCTATATTTACTGCGAAAGTTGGAAGCTATAACACTCCATATATATTATACAGTTGATACTTCTGTGGCTCTGACTTTTGCTTTGACGTTCTCGTTTCTGCAATGGCAACCAGTTCACTTGATCAGATAAATCATCACTCCAGTGGCGGATTTAGGGGTGTGGGGTGTGGTGGGGGGTGGGGGATGTGGATTGGGTGGCTAGCCACCCCACTATTTGGAGCAAGAAAATAAAAAAAAAGCGGAATATCCTCATGTAAAAATTTATCTAAAATGAAGTATCATATCCTTATGCGCCTTCTTTGAGGGCTTGTCAGCAGGCAATATGTGATTCCAACATGGCGTTATGTACAAACGGGTGAACATATGAAACAGTGTTGAAAGGAACAAGGACAACCTACTTTGGATGCCTTTTTGACAACGTCTGTATCTGCTGAACCTTCTAAACCTTGCGACTCAACTGAGTCAACGACAGCAGGCGAAACTAGTGCTAATCAGGGCTTTCTCGCGCCATGTGTTGATACAGTCGAAAGTCCGTGCCCATGCAGATGGTTATTCAAGTAATATGAACCTGGGAAAGTTGCCTCGTACGATGTTTGTGAAATCATCCTCCAATCGCAAGCTCTGACTGACGAAGAAAAAATTACGTTCTTCCAAAAATGCTGGCGACCAAGCCATGCTGCTTCTCGATCAGGACAGCAACTTGACAGCCGAGAGTTTCACAGTAAAAAAACAATTTCATTCCAAGTCAGATGGCTTGACCAACGCGGATGGTTGGTGTTTGCCGTGTCTGTTGTTCTTAAACAATCAGGAGAAAATACAATTGGTAAAAACCCCGTTCAGAAACTATAACAAATCCAAAGAGGTATTGGATGCTCACGAAGAATGTAAATATCACAAGAAATGCATGGAGCGCGTTGGATATATTTCAGGACCCAAATGGCAAATGTCGAGAAGCGCATTGACACACAGATTAACGCAATGAGCAACGAAAACCTCAAGAACAATAAAGAAATCTTGCCACATATAGTAGATGCGGTTCTTATATGTGCCAGACAACAAATTGCTTTTCATTGGCACAGAGATGATAACATTTAATTTGGCGAACCAGCTAAAAGTAATGAAGGGAACTTCATCGCAGCAATACGCGCCATAGCAGAAAGAGTGCCTGTCCTTATGCAACATCTTATTTGCGGTCCACGCAATGCAAGGTACATTCGTAAAACAATTCAAAACGAAGTGAAATGTCTTGACAAAGTTCCCCATTTTGCATTAATTGCCGATGAAATTACATCAGATGGACAAGAAATTTTGTCAATGTGTCTTAGCCTGCTTGATAGTATTTCTGACCCATCCAAGCCAACAAAATTGAAGTTTTGATAGACTTGTGCAATCTGAAGGGAATCACCGGTATATGGCAGCTTAAGTAGAAACGGAATCGATCTCGCGAATTGTCGGGGCCAGGCATACGAGACAACCGTGTTTTAGAAGCATTGTCGAGAGAGTTTCGAACAGGTTGTCCAGAAGAGATGCTTTATGCTGATGACTTAGTACTT
>JANCMA020187864.1:0-13492 GCA_024336925.2 Zoanthus solanderi | reverse complement strand
TGCGCTTGTAACACCTACGGAGAAAATTCTGGACTGTAGTGAGCTCAGGGCTTGAGGCTGCATAAACGCTGAGACCAAAAGTAATTTTAGGCAGTACAATAGTGAAACACAACAATGAAATTTATAATTTGCTAGCCTATTTTAATGTACTAAAATGTCTATCAATGATTGTCGGGGTTATGAACGCCATTTTTAGCCATTGCTGAAAAAAGATACCCAAAGAAAAATTTAAAAGCTTGAAAAAAATAAAGCCTACCTTGTTTTTTCAAGCTTCAACGAGATTCGAACCCATGACCTCTGTGATATCATTGCGGTGGTCATGCGTTTGAATCCCCTTGATGCCTGCAAGAAATTTGTTGGGCTACTATTTCACAATTGCTTAAATTGCTTGGATAACCACGACGAACATTCATAATGTCATTGTTTTTCAGCGCGGTGCAAACTCAGTCTGTGATTTTTAGAAAAAAATATTTTTTGATGTGTGAGAAAATTTAAATATTTAAATTTTCAGATAATTGAAAGTGCTACTAAAGGTGCTGTTACACTGCGCAATTTTCTCGGCAACTTGTCTCGCAACGCCGTTACAATTAAAGTTGCCGAAAAAATCATAGCCCTGTCGCACTGTGCAATTTTCTCTAGCAACTTGCAACATTTTGGGCCGAGGTAAGCTGGGAGCCAGAATCAAGATGACAATATCAGAAAATGCGCATGCTCTGACAACGAACGTGACTCGAAAATTGCAGCAAAAATTGCTGGAGGGGTGGAACACTGTGCAATGGCGTTGAAAGTTGCTGCAATGCGTTGCGAAAAGTAGACTAGAGTTCTACTTTGTGCAACGCTCCGTGCAACAAAAAAAGTTGCGAGACGACCCCTGTTACACTGTGCAATTCACTAGCAACTTATGTCGCAAACGGCGTTGCGAGACAAGTTGCTGAGAAAATTGCGCAGTGTAACAGCACCTTAACACTAAATTGTTTTTGGCTCATAAAAAGTTTTCGAAGCTAAAGTGCATTTGAAAAAAACAATTGAAATTGGTCCTATTCATGAGTTTTTGCATTTTGTTTTTGTTAATGTCCGCGCTTAAGTAGAACTAGGTTATGACATCACTTGATTTGAATCAGTCGAAAGTTAACAACTCGAAAAATGATTTGTACTCTTTTGACAGTTTTTGTAGCCGTTCCTCTATTTCCTGTTAGGTAATTATTTCCATTTCAGATTTCTTTTTTTAAAATGGCGAGCATGTTAAGATTTCATCCTCTCACATCATATATCATGAATGCATCAGGTGCCATGGTAAGGCATTTTCTAACGATCTGGGAACGAAAAATAAGAAATTAGTGTTAGCGACACTATAATATAAAACAAAGCCGCAAAACAATTAGTATGGCTTTGAGAACCCTTTCAATCCTTATAGGTTGAATCAGCAATCCTATACCCTACATTAATGCAAATATTAAAATAAAATAAAGATAAAAAGGAAGTAATAAAATAGTCAAAATTGCAGCTACTCAAAACCAATCGGTGAATTAGAAGAAAGCTTTTTATCTTAAAAGAAACCAAGCCACTTTGTATGTGTTTTCTTCCTCCATTCTTTTTTTAGGTTGTGAGTTATATTTTTCTTGGTATTGTTAGTTCATTTTTGAAACGAAAAGAACAAACCTCGTTTTAAAAGCTATGTTAACAGTTAACAATTTAAAGAAGTTATTTCTAATTAAAATTATTAGCATAATAACAATATTATCAAGATGTTCGTACAATTACATAGCACCAAGTGAATAACTTTTGTCACAAAAAGGAGACTTAACTCTTTTGTTTTATTAGTCTCTACTTTAGTTTCGTGAAGTCGAAGTAACCTGTTTACTTAATAAATTCATTTAGTTGAAGTAGTAAAAATGTATAAGCCTGTGGCTTCTTTTTGTACTGCCTCACCATTACAGATTCACCATTAATCATATCTTGCTGTATTGCATAATTTATTTTCACTGTGTCTTGGAAAATACTCAAGCCATTGGCTGTTTTAGGACAGCCGATGGCATTTGTTGATTTCTATTTTAAAACAGACTAATAGTAACTCTGATTTATACAACTTGCATCTCTAAATGATTTATTTAATACCAATAAATGATTGATTGATTGATGATATCGAAGATCATTAAAAACTGATTGGGATAAAGATCCTTCTTTACCACAGATACCAGTAGTAAAGTATCTGCCCGATTTTATATCTTGCTATCAAACCAACTTTTGTGGCTACTGTTGCAGAGCTAAAGTAGACACTATGCCATCACCTATGTAAGTAGTGTAAGTAAGTAAGAATCGGAAAGTGTTCGTCGTAAGTCCGATTGTTTCTCGGAGAAAGTCGGTAAATCATTTATTTGTTGCTGTCACATGCAGGGATGCGTAGAAAATCTCATTTATTGATTCAAGTCAGCCAAATAAATAAATTAAATAGGTGTAAACTCTCCAAGCTTATGTTTAAATTTGAAGCAAACTTTTACATTACAATTACAAGAAACAAAACTAGTAAAAGTTTACAAAAAAACCCTTTTCCTTAAAGTCTAGTTTTTGTCTTACGTGTCTTAAGCGCAATTCATATTTTTGAGTCGTGACGTCATTTTAGTTCCTGAAGTATACGGGCTGACAATTCGATAAAATAAAAAAAAATTAGTCATTTCACATTGTTTGGATTTTTTGTTTACGGATATAAACTTGTGGAAAGTATCAGCTGTTTTGTTTCACAAAAAATCAAACAGAATTGTGAAAACAAAAATTGGTTCAAATATGCTTCCACTTGTATTAAACTTTCGTATTTATTTACATTTCTATTTGCAGTAGCCACATGCGCTAGGCAAGCGCCTGTTTTTGTGGCTGAGCCACTTTGGTAGGGTGATGTAAATAAGTAAGTAACCATCCACACATCGTCCAGACACCTAGGTTATACCGCGTGTAGACTAGTAGGGTTCAGTGCTTGCTTGCGATAGGCAGCAATTGATCACGTGGTCATTTTGCAAGTAGCGAAGCGAACCAGACATTGCTTGACAACAAGAAGAACTTGAGTAATAAAGTTTTTTGAAAGATTCCATCTCGACCCATGTAACAGAATCCACAGAGGTTCTGGATTCCGGATTCCAACCATCTGGGTTCCGGATTCTGAACTCATTGGATTCCGGATTCCAAATCAAATCTGGATTCCGAATTCCATCATTGTGGATTCCGGATTCCAACAACCAGATTTTGCCGGATTCCGGATTCCGGATTCTGTTACATGGGTCGAGAAATTATGAAATATAAACAACGATAATTTCAAGGAATATGAGCAAGTATCATTCTATATACTGTTAAAAGGAATCCCATAATAAAACTTCAGCGATGGCTACTTTAATATATTTTCTGCTGCAAAACAGCTTTTAATTATTGAACTGACCCCTCCTCCTCACAATTATTTTGAATGGTTCCCCCTGAACCACATTTTTTTTTTATGATTCCCCCCTCAAATCACACAAGCCTTCCCCCTACCTCATAATGAATACTGAAACGGTCCCTTACCTCGGCAAAAAAAAAAACAATAGGCAAACTTAAAATAATTATGAAATAATATTGAAATATTACTCCAACCAGTTTTCTAAAACATAAAAATAATGCAGTTGATAAGATTCTTGTTTACTTGTGCATTAGTTGCTATAGTAAAGAAGAAATTTCCAAAAACCCAGGTTTTTGACATTAAAAAAAATGTATCATTTGCGTTTACCAAATTTAGCATCTGTAGACTGTATCCGTCTCCGCTTCCGTCTCCTTTATTTGATTTACACACTAACGTAAGCACCTTACGTTTCCGCATCTGCATCCGTCTCCGCTTTCTTCACTAGCGTAAATCAGCCCAACAATTAACTAAATAGTAGATACCATGAATGTGTTCCAAATTTGGGATTCGTAGCTCGTTTAATTTGAACAAAGTTTAAAATGTTTGAAGTTTTGATAATTTCGACTTTGTTACAGTTAAAACCCATCCCCAACTGCTTGCTCGATTACTCTGCATCGAAAAAAGATTTTGCAATGCAGTTTATTTTAATTTGAATGATTCAGCTACCAGAAAAATTATATATATCCCGGCAAAAAGAAGTGGTGATGAAAAATACGAAAAAATAAAGTTTAACTCGACTCTCGACAAAACACCTATACTCGCTTAGTGCTTGTCGAAATATTTTTTTGTATGAGAAATATCGAAAGTGTTGGTGTTCCGTCTATTCCGCCGGTTCCGCGTTCCGTATTCCGTCAGACTGCAGTTTAACCCTGCATTCATTTTAGCTTTAAGTAAACGTTTGTCGAAACCGAGATGCATTTGCTGATCGGAGTGGCCCTAAAAAAGTTAAAATCCGAGTTACGTATCAATCGATTTTAGGCAAATTTGATGCTCGCAGTTTTACGCAGTCGTTTTGTATACGTTGACAACAAAATGTCAAAAAATGTGTAGGTAGACTGAAAGTGAAACGATGGAAAAAATAAAACTGATGGACTGTTTAAATTGATTTTAAAAACGTGATGAAATTAAATTACTTCGACGATTTTCTCATTGACATTAGTCTGGCCTGGTAGCCAGTTTTAGCATGGAGATTATGAGCGATACCAGATCCTGTTATGGACGATATCAATACATGAGCATGCAAAAGCTAGCATGCTGATTAATTTGCAATGATAAAGAATTTTTTAATTTCTGTTTTAAAGCGTCAGCTCTTTAACAGAAAAACTTTATAGAAAAAGTAGTGAATAAAGTAATTAATATATATTCCAGGATCTGAAATAAACTTAACTGTGATTGAATGCCGCAAAACAAACAGATCAAGAAATTACTACGTAATCGACATGGCTTTCCTCTTTCAACTGACAAAGTAAAACGTGACTATACACACTGATACAACGAAACAAATTGTTAATGTGCCAGAGAAACTGACATATGACACTGAAGCGAAATTTTATTTCAGTAAAATAAGTGACAACAAAGTAACCTCTTCAAAGATATTTTATTTTTTATCTGAAATGAAACAGAGAAAAACATAATGGAAATATTCGTAACTTATAACATAATTTTTATTAGTTTCTTTTTTCATTTAAGCATAAAAATTTCTATGCCTAAGGTATTTCAATCTGCACTTGTTGAAAAATTAGAATGGACTCGAATGAATTTTATAACTCATTACTAAGAATTTCTATTCCTCAAGACAAAGTTCATGGTCGCTTTATAAGTTTTATCAACTGCCGAACTGGTCCAAAACTTAGAAACGCCGATCGTTTCGGCCGAGTACTCTGCAAGAGAAATAAATGAGTGGTATTTTATAGGGTTTCATATTGCCATACTGGTTCAAGAGTTAGATTGAATAAAACAAAATTTCTAGTTCTCAAAACCAACAAAATGAAGCGTTGGTCACTTTAAAAGATTTTGTTACATGGTTCAAATGCGTCTCGGGATTTCACTGATTTGCTCTCGAATTCTCTTATTCGTTCGCCTCGGTTTTCACCATGCTATGAAGGCACTGAGTATATGTTTGTTAAATCAAATTCGCATGTGGTTGCATTGGCTATGTTAACTTATTAAGAACATCATTTTGACGACGAAAAAAAAATTAAGTATTGGTAGTCCTGCAGTGTCAATAATTATTTACGAGTTGATGAAAATAATTTATTCATTTGGTACAATGTTTTGGCGGTTTTTTCGCCGATTCCAAAAACCTCGCTTCGTTTACTCAAAGAAGACCAAAAAAATAGAAGTTTTTAAAACTATCTGTAGTAGTGTTTCTATCGCTAAACCAATGCAATTTGTGTTATCATACAATCAAAATAAAAACACTTTAATTTCTGAAATAGTATAAACTTCTATTTTATAGTCTAAACACCAGAACTTTTCGTTCCTTAAAAGGATCTATTTTTTAATAAAACTATTTGTTATGAAGACCAGTCTTTCTAAATAGTTTCCATTTGGTATCTATAAACTGTGTAAACATGTGAGCAATTTTTACGTTCATGGGAGACAAAAACGACAATCTTTTAAAATAAAAACCAGACTAATAACTGCCAAAACATGTTAAGGTCGACTCTCTCCAAGATAACATTTTAAAAAAGCCATATGTCACACTCGTTAGGTCAGATGGACAGAGACGTCTATCGGTATAAAACATACAAATAGAAATTTGTAAAGATAAATTGTATTCAAGATGGTTTTCCTTTTGACTATTCACCTCATTAATGGAGTAATTAGGCCGGCGACATACAAAAAGAAACCCTTCTGTTTGTTCTTGCGTATTTTATCATACAATAAATCTTTGTCTGTGTTTATGGACTGCTCAATCAAATTTAATCCCTAGAGGTAATGTTTTCATAAAACTCGAAAGGTATTTACTAAAACCACGCCCACTCAAGAGCTGACCTTGGCACACACCAAGGAAATCCCCCTCTGGCTCGAGTCAACATGCAGATGGGACACTGCCGCGAAATCTTTGTATGTGGCACAACAGCACTTGTGATATTCCGTTTGTTATGGGCGAACTTTATGACAAAGCTCCTTTGCCACAGGACAGATTTTTAAGATTTCTTTCCCTCGGAAACTTTGTATAAACTATTAAATGATTTTACATTTTTAATTGTCAAATTTAGTCTGGCCTCGATGACAGCGGTTTTATCTGTGACAGCCGGAATAGTTCAAACAGAGAAAAATCGGAAGAAACTATCCTGCAATTATAAGCTTCGCGATTGTTGAATTTTCACAATTTATAACACTTCCGCTGCGCCATTGTACAATGTACAGTGTACTGAGTGCAAAAACTGTACTTCGAAACAAATATGAGGATTTGCCTTAGACGAAACAGAATATGAATCACTGTGTTCCAATCTCCCGCTGGTCAATGAGATATTCTACTGGCACTTCCTGTATGCTTGCGTGTTCATTTGTTTAACAAACAAGGTTAAGTGGTTTCTTTTAAATAGAAAAAGGTCAAATATGATTGCCCAAACTGTCGAAGGCCAAGTTAATAAAATTCAGTCTATTTTAATGAGACAAATACTACATTAAATGCGACAGTTTCGTTTACTATTTTAAAATGTTTTATATAAAACTGTATGAAAAACGTTTGAATTGGGAAGCTGTGAGATTTTCTACATTTTTTCAGTATAAACTTTGCGAGAAAATAGGGATAAAACTGCTGACTAACGACCGAATATAGGATTTTTTAATAAGATTACTTATTTTTCTTTCGCGTTTTAGTTCAACAAGCAAAGTACATCCATAAAGTAAAACAACCATAAAAAAATATCAATGGAATTTTAATTTTCTAAAAAGTACGCGTGTACAACGAACTATCACATTAATAAATGAACTTTTACTTTGTCTGTTGTCTGGAGTCAGTCTAAAGCAGTAAATCGTCGTTTTATCAATTTATGCGAGGGTGATATAAGTGACGACATACAAATCGTTTTTTGCTCGCGTATATCTGTGCAGCGCGGTGAAAACCATAAAAATATTCCCAAACATTCCGATTCATTTTATGATTACTGCACAAGAAATTCCCGACGGCATTTTGTGACCAATATTTTGCGGACAAAAGTCACCAAGTTATGAACAAGATTTAGCGTGAAAGGTCCACATATGGAGAGTTCGTATCTTTTTATTTGTCAACAGCTCAACAATAAAGTACGAGACGATGCAAAAACAAAAAAAAAAACCGGCAACGGGAAATGTTAAGTAATGTAATTCAAAAGAAAAAGTAGAAAGTCCTTATATATCTCGGTCAGTCTATTCGTCAGTGCGTTTATCCATACCCAAATTTATCGTTTCTATTTTGACTCCAAACATGAGTGTAAATCAATAATTTTATCTAATTTCCCTTCGTAGCTGAACTTGTAACGGGCTCTATAGCTGGTTTTTGCATTAATCGTAGATGAAATATCACCAGCCAAATTTTTATTATTCTAATTAATGGAAACTATTGTTCAATGCTTTAAAGAAAATACTAAGATTTTTGAACGACCAAAAGTAACCATCATTTCAGAACAATGATAGTTACATATTTTTCTACCTCCTAAAAACTTTTAAAGAATTTTTCTGACATTTGCTAATGTTAATTTCATGAAACTTAAATTATCACCACGTTCAAAACAAATCCTTTTTAGACTTCAGCAATACTGAAAAAAATATATATAGAAGCTCCTACAAAAATAGAAATAAAATTAAAATCTAATTATAAGAGATAAAATCTCATATATGAAGCAAATCAATTTATCATTATATTTTTTGAACTTGTGGGAGCATTTCTTCATACAAAAATTCTGTAACAGGTGAACATCTGTTTGTTTGTTTATAAATCAAAAGAAGTTGGAAAAAATTCTAATGTGCCATGAAATAATATTATTAAAGCATCTACATTTTACGATTAGAAAAATCTTACTATTTATGCCTCAAAGTACTAAAATAGGTAAAACATTAATTTTTTTTTTTAGTTTTCTTTGAAGGCAAGTTTAACGGACGCGTGGGTGATATTCGCGGAAAAAACAAACTTCAAAGAGCGTTAAGGGGTAGGATAAACAGGCGAGATTAACAAAGTCTACGTCTCAATAGTTTTTCGCTCACCTGGGGGCAGTCTTTGATGTAGTGTCCTTTACAAAAGCAAAGATGACAAAGGTAGCCTTCAGGCGGTCGTTTGGGCTTTTTCCTTCTCATCAACAGAGCCGTCTCCAGTGATGCGGCAAGGCTTGAGTACTCATCTTGTGCATTTGGAGACCACTGTTGCTTCTCATTAAGAAATTCGAATGGAGATGAATCGATGTTGAGCTGGTTGTACAAATCGCTTGTGAAAGTGTCAAAAATGTCGTTGGCCTTCCGAGCTGATTTTTGCAAATTCTGAAAAGTAATCGTATGACGGTATGTTTCCGGCGTTTAAATGACCTTTGTAAATAAAGCTCGGAAGTATTGAATTGACTTATAGAGGCCAAGGGAAAGATGCAAGAGTCATTAGTTTGAATTTAGTTTCTAAAAACCAGTTGAACTGTGATGAATATTGTCAGAGGGTTTTATGTACGCTAGGTCACTAACAAAATAATAAAATACAAGTATTTAATTTTAAGAGACGAATGATTAAAAAAGATATCGGAAATATTTATGAACGCACTTGCAGAGACATGTACATTTGAGAAATTGTGATAAATTTAAAAGCAAATTAACGACGCTACGAAAACTACAACTTTAACTGTTTAAGCTATATTACATTATTATTACATTAACACAACATGGTTCCTTTCAGTATGGAAGTTTGCAACTTGGTCTAAAGTTATAGAAAGAAAGTTCTCCTCTAGAAGTTGAATTAATCTCAGATAAAAATTCTGAGACACTGACGGGAATCGAGCCCACAACCCTTTGATTACCGGTCAGATGCTCAACCCACTGAGCTACAGAGACTCCTTTCATCGGCTATTTTAACAGTTAATTTCGTGAAGGAATGAAACGATGCCGGTGAAGACTGAGTCGAACCTAATGAACATTTCACAACCAGAAACCCGAGAAAAACAATTCGTTGGCAACCAAGTTGTGAGATGTTTCAAAGGCTGTTCTAGTTTTCAACGCTTCAATAGAAGTATTAAAGCCAAATTTGAACGATTCTTTGAAGGTCAACGATCTTGAACAGTGTTGAATTTCTTTAATTGAACTGGCCGGCTCAACATGTTTAAGCCAATGTCGCTGTCATTGGAACAAACTATGCAAAGCACCCCGAGGCACGAGTATTTGTTAACAGTCCACGTGAGATATCCCAACCATGTATAAAACAGCAGGCATCTAATCAAGTAACTTTTTTTTTTTCTTACGTAAAAGTTCTTTTGAACTTCAAAGCATCGCTTGAGGTAACAAAACAACTTTTGCGTGTGCGGAGATTTTGTTGAACTTTATCAAAACTGCAAATATATTTGGCTAAAAACATCTTAACTAACTTAAGACCCGTTTGGATTTGGTTTGGACGTGACAAATCATCTATGAGGTGACGAGAAATAAAGTTCGCCATCCTAACAATTAAGGCAATAATTTATATTTATTTTAAAACTTTACCTGTTTCTCGATTTGTGTAAAATTATCAAAGCTATGAATTATCTAATAAAGCATGAAATATCAAAATAAAGCTTTTGCAAGTTTCTAGTACTCTCTCGTACTCGACGGCACGGAACTAAGCAAGTAATCAACGGCGGTTGTGAGAGCTAGCTTTGTATTAAAACATTCAATTGCACTAACCTTCTCATTTTCAGAGTTGACCATAAAATAGTTACTGATGGAACTGCCAAAGTTAGCCTGTGTTGGTTGAAAGAGAGAGTTTGCGAGCAAAGCTGACATAACTGCTTTGAAAGAGCTTGTCACGAATCTTGTGCTAGTATCGACTGTCAAGTTCAAAGAATGGTCGCACACAGACGTTAGACAGATTATCCGTTTTTATATAGATTTGTTTACCTCTCCCATGAGAGACGCCGTTTCCGGTTTAGTTGCCAATCATTTGTCGCAGTCTCGTGGATAAAGACTATTTCAGGTCACCAATTTCGAATAAGAGAACAAGGATTTTAAACCGCAGTAACTGATACATCCACGAACCGACAATTTTCTTTTAAGGCAATATGAAATACGATCACATCTTGTAAAAATAAAAAAAAAAAAAAAAAAAAACTTGTAACCAACCGTTTCATCGCCAGGGGTAGTCGACTATTTTCAGTTTGCCTCTTAAAATAAGTCAACGACTTGTACAAATTTAGATTAAAGATACTTTTATCAGTTTTTAAAAACACAAGAATTAACAGGAAGTTACTAATATTGTTGTTGCGTGTTTCTAGCCTCGTAGAGTCGTTGATCAAACTCCCGTGTGTTCCGAGTGCTATTGTCTTGCTTTTTGCTCGTCCGAGAAGTAATAGTTGACGCCAACTAAGTTCGCATTTCTATTGATTAGCGGAGTTTGTACACCTGGCTTAACCGACTGCTTCGTGACTAAAAATGTACACTTGTACTCAATGAATTATTAGAGCTGTGATATATTTGTGTATTACATTTATGTACAGAAGCTGAAACGTCATATCATCCGAATCAAGGCGCTCTATAACTGCGATTGGAGCTTTTTTGTTTCGACTTCGGCAGATTTTACAACCAAAGCAAAAATCTTTTCCCGCGAGATGTTGCGGAGGTATGTTGAGGGAAGGGAAGGGGAGTTACCCCTGAATCCATGCAATCTCGTCCCCAGGGTTTTCCCTGCGCATCGCATGTGCTAGAGGACGTTACTAAAACCAAGAATGGGAAATGGGAAAGGGAAAAGGAGAAAGGAGGAAAGAGAAAGGAGGAAGGAGAAAGAGGAAAGGGGAATGGAGAATGGGGATGGGGAATGAGGAATGGGAAATGAGAAATGAGAAATGGGGAATGGGGAATGAGAAATGCAGAATGAGAAATGCGGAATGGGGTATATGTTATATAATATATATTATTCTTTTGTTTCTTCTTCAGAGATTTCTGCTAAAACAATTAGAATAAGAGCTCGTAATTTCTATCACCCGATAGAATAACGGGGGCGAAGTCCAAAGGATTTATATCGTTTGGCGATAGAAATTGAGAGCGAGTATTCTAATTGTTTTATAGCAGAAATCTCTGAAGAAGAAACAAAAGAATAACAATACTTTTTTTTATAAACAATTATTGAATTTATTCTAACAACCAATGCTGATACACCTCCGAAGTATCAAATTGATACTTCAAATTCATTTCTTTCATTTTTATACCATATTTTCTTGCTAGTTTAATTTTCTCTGGAATTACTTTTTGAATAAGAACGTTTAATTTCTCTTCCGGAACGTCTGAAAAGCGTGAAATGGGCGCCATATAACATTTCTTGTTTACATGCCGCAGATAGATAGCGAGCACGGAGCCAATCAGATTGCAGTATTTGCGATAGATAGTGACTAGATTTCTACTAATATATTTTATATACCCCATTTCCCGTTTTAGTAACGTCCATGTGCCACAACTAGAAGTCAACCCCAACAATAATGCTAAATTGAATACTAGTGCCTGATAGCGAATATCAAACAAGTTAAAATAGATCTCTAACGGCTTCCGACCACAAGTTTCCCGGGTTCGATTCCAGGCCTTGCCAAGATTTGAACTTTTGTGAGACCTTATTTTTCCTTTTTTTATTACGAAGTCGGTACTAAGTACCATCGTTTGTTGGAAGTTAACCTAAGAAGAATTAGTGTCCCGGGGTCAATTTGGGACATCATTGGGACCATTAGGGACCAATCAGGTACAATAACGAAACTCATGAATGATAACTGATTATGATCTCGTAGTACTTTCTGTTACTTTGACGAAGACTAGAGGAGCTTTGAGGAATTTCCTTTATACATGTCGGAAAAGAATCGAGTCAGGCTCCATGCAATTTTAATTGAATTCAGTTGAAAAAATATATTATATTTTCGAGCTGCCACGTGGCAAAAAGTAAGACCGCCATTCAAGCACTTCGTGGGAAATTTGACCCACTAGAAATTTTAGAACTGACTGATCGTATGTTCAATTGCAAGTTACAGTCACAATTCAAGATGTCAGCAACGACGTTAAAATGTCAAACATCTTGGCTGCTTTTACGCCGAAGCTGTGATGAAACAACAAGAGCGCTGACAGTACCGACAACGTCACGGGCTCTACAAACATCAAGCGATGCTTTTAGCAGCAGTGTTTCAGGATTGTTATTGGAGGCCATTGGTGGACTATCAATTCACTGCTGCCACTTTTAACAACTTTTTAATGAAAGCATAAATCTTAACTCCAGCGAAAGCAAGTTGTGAATTTTCTTTAGGAAAGTTTTTAATATACGTCACGTGCATGGCCACAAATTTTGTTTTTTTTGCAATTGCAAATTTTTAGGACACTAATTGTTGTAACATTTGTATGTTTTACTTCAAGTCTGAATAAATATGAAGCATATTTTAATAAAAACACTCTTAATTAGTTTTTCCTGTTGTTCAGCTGTATGCGAAACAAAGAAAAAACTTTAAAAACTACGAAAAGACAAGGCAGAATATATGTTCATAATGAAAGGGAATGTTAAAACAACAAATTCTCTTTCCTTGTGATATGCAAAGGAAATGACCAGCTGCATACAAGCGGCTTTGAAAAATTAGTTCAAGCGTAAATTGGTTGTTTGACTTACATGATGTGCCATCAAAATGGCCTTTTATCTGTGCGGCGCCAAAAGAATGCAAGTTTTGCCTGTGCTATACGATTAAAGTGAAATTTATTGCCTTAGAAGGATAGTCCACATTAATACGCAACTTCGTTCACTGCAAAAAATCCGCGTGCGCAATTGGTAACCATCGATCACGTTATAAATAAAATGGTGTGTGCAGTGTTTCTACAGAAATATTTAGTAATAAAAATGTAAATTCTACACCGTAAAAAAGAGAGAATACTTACTGACGTTTCGGACGTTAGTCCTTC
>JANCMA020187759.1:0-13493 GCA_024336925.2 Zoanthus solanderi | reverse complement strand
CGGTGCTAGAAAAATCACAATCCTATCCAACCTTTAAACTATCGAACGCACTTCACTAATCTATGATTACTACTAGTACTAAACATAATTTTGAATCTTGAGAAAAAAGTCCAGTTGAAAAAGTCCATTTAGGTTTTTGCAATTATTACCTAGGAGTCAATAACACAGCGACAAGCATCGCCTGTAGAGCTGAGCTAGGTAGATTTCCTTTAAAGTTATTAATTGATTTTCGGTTACTTAAAAATTTTGCGCAAATGGTTGACTTGCAAGAAAATTCTCTAGCTAAGCAGGCTTTTAAAACATGTGAAATGTTATCAAACAAAAATAAACCAAGTTTTCACTCAAACATTAAACAAATTTTAGATTTATATAAAATCAATAATACCTGCCAGATAATTCACATACTATAATCACGAATAATGTATGCAAATATTATCGAAATATATAATAACAGAAACTTGTATTCATTTCTGGAAAGATAAACTAACTAAATCAAGAAAACTTGGTCCTTACAAATCATCCAAAGTAGATTATCACGAAGAACTATATGTGAACGTAATTAGAAATAACGAACCGGAAGAGCAACATTCACCAAACATTTATTTCTCCACAATCAATACAGTTGATATAGAGAAAACTCCCCAGCCCTGACACTGTCTCGTACGTAGCTGCAAAATTTTGCCATACGAAGTACAGCCGGTGTCAAGAGCAGTCGCCAATACATCTACCTCGACCACTCGTCTTCCGTGAAAAAAAACTTAAAACTTCGTCTTTAGCTGCAATATTTTTTTCTTCAGTATTAGAATTGTTTTTGCTATTTAATTTTTTTTTCCAGAAAGTGGCCAGTTTTTCTCGCCTCTGAAGCTCTCTCTTTCTGATGAACTTTCCAAATTTACCGCAAACGGGCGCCATCTTGAAAAGTTGTGTGACAAAAAATGTTGCACTTAGGTGCATGTTATGCACAGTAGAGATGCGCAATGCAAAACAGGGCAATGACCTTAAACTATTATTTTTTATTTTATTACTGAAGTATCTACTGGCCAACTCATTTCAGTCAATTTTTTTAAACACTGAATATATTGTACGAGCACTGGAACCATTTGTTAGATATCGATAGAGTTAATGTTTTAAAAAGGAGATGAAATGACAAATGTGCAAGTCCTTCTTTAAATTTTAGTATTCAACTGAAACACAATGCAAAAGCAAGCATAAAAATAGAAAAAAGTATTTTAATAATTTTTTTTTTAGTTTCTATATAAAGATATTTTAAAGTTCAAAGATTGTCTAGTTAAGCCAAGCGCCATAGAGAACAAAGTGTTTTATTATGTCCCTTGGCATTTCCTATGCCAACTCAACCAAGCTCCTTGGGTTGAAGTGGAACCATTTGTACTGGGCGGTGAATAAGATCGTTTGTCTTATTATTTAATTATAGACTCGTGCGCACTGAATACGATCCCAGTGCAATGTTTGGCATTTTTTGGTTCAAGAACGAAAACAACCAATCCATCAATGTCTAAATAGTTTGGAATAGATGATTTTCGACTAACCTCGTAATAAAAGTACACGTTTTACAACAAAGACGTTACTGATCGATGTTTTTGTAGTAACAAACCCAAGACATCAGTATTATGCGTCATACTGTGCATACCGGCTTTATTAACAAAAAATTAACGAGTTACCACGGTCACTGTAAGATAAGTTTATTACAGCTATATACAAAATAGAAAGATCGATCAGTGGGGCAAATTTTTCCTTGAAGAGAAAGAGTTTAATCTAGATAGTTTTCAGTGGGGGTCTACATGATGTTATACTAGCGAACTTTGCAGTTTTGTATTCCAGTGGCAAATAAAGCATTGACATCAACCCCGACCAATGGCTGTACTTGTTCAATTGCTGAGAGATCTAAGCCATATAAGTTCAAATATTCTAGTAGGACAGCATGGTGTCCAAAGTCAATGAAGACTTTAGAGACGATCTATTTTCCGACTCTTCCGGTGGACTGGCCTTCTGTACGCTGTTAATGCAAGTTTTGTTCTGCTTCACAAGTCTCATCTGAGCAGAAATAATTTTGAGTCATTACTGATCAAAGGAGTTGTTGTGATAGGTGAATTACTCTAATGTATTCTCTATAAGACTGATGGCGAAGCTTGAACAAATTCCAAACCTTTTTATCATGTTAAAAATGTTTGTCAACAAACACGGAAATTGAATTACGATATTAATAAAGTTAATCGAACCTCATAAAATCCACTATCAACCCTCACTGGAAGAAGGAGGCTAACATGGCTTGAAAACGTTTACAACAAAACCCCAAAAACCAGGGCTGAAGATGGTTTATATAAGTAGATCAGAGTACCATGACTAAACCTAACTTTAAACATGACTGCTTAAGGCAAGGAACAGGTAAAACTAGTAACGATATATATGATTTGTGGTTAAGTTCTTGATGAATGGCGGAGTATCGAGCTTACACGGGTTCTATTACCTGTAAAATGCAAGATTTCATCGGACAGACCAAGAAGCACAAAAATCCATCGATGAACTGACAAGTAAGTTAATCTTGTGAAACTTGACTATGCACACAATTCTATGCATTCAAGGAAACTTTGTAGCTGCAGTGCTACACCCAAATAACTGTTAGCTGGCGGTCTTATTTCGTCTTCCTTTTAAAATCGTAAATCATATAACATTTGGGGTCACGTTGTCTGTAGCATTGAAAATTGGGCAGGGTTAAAATTCTTTCGCAATGTTGCAAAACACGCAACGCAATTATTGTGGGCAACATGGAGAAGAGTTCCGATGTATTGTGTATGCTACGCAAATGTAATTTTTGTTACAGAGGTAAATAATAAATACTATTCTCATAGAAATGAACCATAGCACCTTTCCATGCCCCTTACTGGGAAAATTGATATTACATGGAATGATCGATACAGAATTTCGTAGTTAAAAATCTATTTTTCTCTTGTTAGTATTTTGAGTAAATGAGTTAAACAAGTCATAGAGACTAAGAAAAGCTGTCAGCCGATTTGTTCTTCGACGCATGTTCTCTTTCTTTAAGAACTCATCCAACATTGGCTAAAGGTTATGTCACCGCGGATTAATATCACATATATTTGTAGAAAAGCAAACACTTCGCTAATTTGTTAGCAATAACGAAAATTGGATGAAGACAAATTAGATTAATGCAAGAACAGATTTGGGGTCTCATCTGGTGTATTTTAAAGGCGCGCCACAAATAACAAACCTTGAAAAAAATGTAGCGATTTCTATTTTGTACAAAATCAAGTCTACTCAATTGAGCATAAAACAGTTTCAGTTTATTGAAATTTTTTGTTACATATTTACAAACATTACATACCCGCCTTTGGCATAATGCTAGTCAGGAGGGGGGCAGAAGTTTAAACATACAGACAAAAGGCAGAACTAAACGACTTTTAAAAACATCATTCAGTCTATGCCTGGTATCTCTTTTGCAATACTTCTGCTCATGACCTTATAGGAGGGGTTAAAAATAACACGAGTAACACTAGAGTGAGTAGAGACCGGAAAAATTTAAATCGGCTGCCAACATCGTTTAGAACGAGTCTCGCTAAGTGGATGTATTCTGGGTAAACTAAGAGACTTTGATAACGTAACCGCGAAGGTCATACATAATGTAACTTTTTTACAGCGCGGTACAAACTCATGCAGTCTCGTATTCATTATAAAAATTAAATAGTATCCTACTTTAGCTATCATTTTTCTTAAGCTAAAACAGAGTAAGGTAGAGTTATTGAGTAACTATAGAATATCCCGCCACTATTGTTTTCGATTCGACAGCGCATTTATTTTTATAAAAGGATGAATGTGCAGGAAAAATTACCGACAGCGGCCGGGTATTATGCAGTTAAGTCCTTATTTTACTGTGAAAAGCAGGCCAAGAAATTGATGAGTTTGTTTTTGATTAGGTGTTTCTCCTCTAATGAGACCGGAGATACTCGATAAGTCTGGAAACGTATATTTAATGAGACTTCATTACGAGAGTAAAGTTAATATTTCTGATTTGATTCATCTAATGTATTTTAAAACAGTAAAGAAGTAGGAAGATGTTCTTTTGCACCAAAGTGCCAAATCTAATTTTAAAACGACATTCGAAACTATGAAACAGCATGCTTGCTGGTTTCTTGTAGCGACTCAGCTGTCATGCTGAGTGGTGGTATAGTTCTTCGGCAAAGTTAATCCGCATAACATCTGCCACTAAAAGAACAGACACCTTGCACTGCTACATCATGCACCTTCATTCTTGCTAAATATGCGGACTTTGCTATAGCAGGTTTGACAATTTTTAAAGTATTGTTTCACTTTTGTGTGCAAAGTCTATAGCCATCCTGCATTTATTTTAGAAATATTTTTATAAAACTCTTGGACTTGGAAAAGCATGAAACAATGTCTATATATTATACGTTTAGTTCATTCAAAATGTTCTCTTTTGTAGGCTACTCAAAGATTCTATTGATTTCTATTTATAGAAAAGAAATTTAAATAAATAATTGCAATTATATTTAACATATAGTTTAGCAGAGTTTTTGTTTCGTATATGTACAATTACAAAAACCCATCTCTCTTAAGATTACTAGATGAGACAGCTTTGTGCAATGAAGATTTACCTAGACCCTAAATTTAAGGTTTAACGTTTACAATCTCCAATTATTTGTTTACCGGCTTCCTTTATATTCACCTGTAATAGCCATGTAATTTCAGACAATAGAATCGGTTCGACAAACATTAAACAACGTTCGTCCCGACCTAAAGCTAAACAATATTTTTACTTATTTTGAAATAGCTCAAAATTTGATGCTATGATATGTAACATTTTTTATCTAACCTACTAAGTAATTTTTCGTATCTTTACATTATTCACTGTGTACATTAAATTGCCGCATGATTAACAAGTTACTGTGTGTGTAGCGGGTTTCATTCTCTTAGTCCATACAGTTTAGTATTCAGTGTTTTTATGTTTATTTCTTTGAGGCAAACATCAACGGGTTTTGATCAGTTAACGTATATCCTTGTGGGTGACGCGGCGGAAGGAAAAGACTGAATCCATCCTGTTAACACACTTGAAGTTTCGTGAATTTTTCACTAAAGTTTATAATAGTAAGCTTCCGGATATACAAGTAAATTCTAAGTAAAAATACCTTAGCAAATTAGCTGCAGAGAAATCTCATTTAATTTCTTGCGCTTTTTGTAAATAATAATATTGTTCTTTACTTCTGGAATTAAATATTATTAAAATTCAATCCTGGAACAAGTTGCAAGTAACTTTTAAAAATCCCAGCTTGACAAGCAGTGAGAAAAAAAACAATTTTAAACGTTCAATCAGTTTTCAAATAGATTGACCTACAGGCTTAAAACTAAAACGTGATGTTTAAAAAACATACACAATGTCAGTTCCTGACATTATTTATCTGGGTTAATCCGGAATTGCGAATATTTGAAAAAGAATCCCCCTTTTGAAATTCTGAATTGAAAGAAACAACACTGTGCGGTGGTAGTGAATGGTCTCAATTTCCAAAGCTTCTAACAGTAATAAAGGAAATAAAGTTACTTCGTAACGTATCAAGTTTGTATTTTTTGTGAAGTTATTTCTTGCTTTACTTATCATCAGCTCGTTAAATATATTTAGATCAAGGCGGAAGAACGGACGAGCATATATTCTTTAACGTTCAAGGGCCGATTCTCAAAGGGTTGGCTTGACGAATGGTTTAACCAACAATGCTTTACAATATAAATCAAGAAGTGGTTTTGAAAAGGTATGCCTCCTCGCGATAAAATAACTACAAATCGGTTTGTTCCTAGGCTTTATTTTGTTTTTAACAAATACGGGACGACGGTTCTTGCTTCTTTAAATGATTGTAAGTATGCGTACCAACTACAAGGCCAAGTGTGAGAATTTTTTTTGTTGATTAATATTGTCCAATGCCTATCTTTAAACATAAAACTGCAAAGTTATAGGAACAAAAAATGATTCTAAGATTAAAGAAGACAGACATAAGTTAATCGCCAACAAAGCAAGTACTTCGTAACGACTGTTCTGATTATTAATTTCTTTGAAAGCATCTAACCAAACATATTTATTTACTTTAGGAATTTCATGCATTTGATATTATTTTCCATTCGCATTTTAGCTATTTAAAGTAGAGTGGTGAAGCTTAAAAAAATGTTTCAAAAACCAACTTCAGATTAAAGTTTGATTCAATGATTGATAAAAATGATACATACATTATAATTAATTTTTGTAGATGTTTAATTTTATAATGTAACATATATTTATGATTTATAACTTTATAATGATATTACTATGATTAAGTAGTTGTCGGGAACATAAACTTACAGCAAATAAGGATAATATTTTAAGTCGAAATAACACATACTCCAACAAAAATATATTCAACAATGGGGTTTTGTATATTTTTGCAACGCATTTAAATTGATAACGAGCTTAAAGTAGATTTCTTGCTGCTATCTTTTTAAAGAATTGGTTGCCGCTTTTTAGCATTATTGTTATACAAAAGTAACCTATTATTGTACTGCAATGAATTTGAATTGGTACAAAAAAATATGTTAGTAAGGGTAACCGTAGTACATTCTTTACGACAGTGTTGGAATTATCTTTGGTGCTAGAAATCAAATTGAAAAAGTTCCCAACTGAAAAACCTAAACCAGTGATTTGATTAAAGAACAGATTAAAGCTTGATTTTTTTTATGCGCAAGTACGAACGCCCATTTTATAAATCTTTTTTAAAAAAGATAAACCAGACTTTGCACACCTTTGAGGTGTTTATTTCGATTTTTTCTAATACTTGTACTAATACATGCTAATAACCAGTTAGATTATCTGATATCTTTTGGCTTCATGCATAATTTGTGAAAGTAAGCACGTGTTTTATTTGTTCAATGAAATCAAGCCAAGTTAGACTGGCAAAGGCTATTGGGAAATCAATTTCGCCCGTGACGTGAACTTTTGTTCAAATTTTTTAAAAAAGCATCCTTGATAGATCTATTACTCAGTTAAGGTCAAACGAGATAAAGACGGTGTAAAAACCGAGGCAGATGATTCAGGCGAATGTAACACTTATAGTGGGTAGATGCAAAAATGATGATGAATCTAAATTGTTTTCAATTACCATAAGAAGTCCTTTGAGCCAATCAAAACATTATTGGAGTTTCCAGGGAAATTATCTCTTTATCTGCCACAAGTGTTTATTCAACTCGGTAATGGTGACGTTTCCGAAATGATAAAGTCCTGTCGTACCTGTGCCGCCATGAGCACCTTGAAAAGGCCCATCAAAGTAAAATTGTGGCCACAGAGGGGAGCCTTAAGAACGAAGAGACAACGCGACCAAACACTATTCAGTGAAAATTGTAAGTAAGTCATTCACTAAACGCGACAATTCTATCTAGCCTGCAACAACATGTTAAACATAAAGGCATCTCAGATATTTGCTTTGAACTCACGGAATTGCTGTTTGCTGGTTTTCAAACTACCTCTTTGAAAAAAAACTTACAGCCCGAGCTTTTTTTTCCCCCTTGTTAATTGTCGAAAAATGAGCAAAACCAAGTTTAAATTGTTTAAATGCAAGAATAAAATGCAGCTTAGGAATGCAGTAAGCTTCTATTCAGTCACTCCATAGCAAATGGGTGTAGTTTGAAATGTATCCAGCTCGAATATCCGCGAACTTTTAACTTTTTCAAACGCCTGTGGTAATTTGTCTAAACAGCTAAACCTCTTCTTATTGCTTTCCTTACTTAATTTCCACTTTCCATTACAAAAATTAAACAGTTGAGTAAACTTTTTATGCGACTTCCAATGTTTAGAAGGTATCTCGTTTGGATAGCCTTTGGCTGTGAGATCTTTCAACGTAAAAGAAATGAAGCATTCTATGCATCGGTATCCAGTGCCTTAGTGTTTAGTTTTGACTTCTGTTTTCTTTACTTTATACATGCAGACTTTCGTAAAAGAAATTCGTTAAATTCGTTAAAGAGCTTATTATCTATGACAAAAAATGGAGTGTTGCAAACTCTTGGCAATTTGAGAACACGCGCGTCGCGGCTTCCTTTCCCCTTAAACTAACTAGATTAACACCTACATTATTTTTGTTTTGAGTTTAATCTCTGTTTGAATTGCGTTTTGAAAGTTAGTTTTGTAAGTTAGTAAAATAAACTACGAGCAAAGCTTAAACACAACTCTAATTAGCTTCTAACAAGATACCAAACGTGTCTCGGTAATCAAGGTTCTGTCACTGATGTCGCAGTAAACTTTCAGAACAAAACGTTCTTTTGTTTAGAAAAGGTACCAAGTTTAGCTTTTGTTTTTGATTACTCTAAAGTTTCGTTTTCTGTTTTAAATGTATATGGAAAAATTAACTTTCTTAAAGGCATTTCATAGGTGGCAAAAGTGATTTCAAATCTAGAAAAGCTAGTAAGTATACTAAGTACTGTGTTTTGCACCCATTATTGTTGGGCGACATTTTTTAGTTTTGTTTTTGACGTACAAACCTAAAGAATTCCTAAAAGATTGCTTGATTTAGGTGTGTAGCTAGTAAACAAGGCTTAGGCAGCAAATAAATGTGGAACTCCGCTCTAGATCGTAACCAATGCGTATTTTTGTAATGAAAACAGTATTGCGATGCAAGCATTCTTTTAACTAACTACAGACTAAAGTAACATTTAGTGATTTACTGGCTAACATATAGTTTATTTAATATTTGGATGGAAAGGGTTAAATACCTTTCAGGGGTATATCTTTTGTTTGTTGAATAGACCATCTGCAGAAAAGTCTGTTTGAACGTTCCCGGGAAGTCAGTTAAAAATGAACTTTCTGGTAAAAAGGCAAAGCACTGACAAATAAAATTTAGATGATTCGACACAAAAGCCCCGTGTATTTCAATAATCAGTGATTATTACTATACGTGCATGTAAAAAGTTAAGAGGTAAATATAGTTTAGCACCAAATTCTTGTTGCGTCCCAGACAGCAGAAAGTCTTAAAAATCAGCCGATTTGTGGAGAGGATATCAACATATAGATATATATTCAATCACTTAGTTTTCATTTATGAAGCAGCTAAGCCGTAATTTTACTATTGAAAATTTATATATTCAATTGCAGAATTCTATAAAACCTAACAAATTTATAGCTGCTATAACTTCTTAGCCTGGGCCGTAACAGAATGCGAATATAAAAGTAAAGCAAACGAGTTTGATAAACTGAGATTTTTCCCGTTGAGTAAATGAAACCGGCGCATGTTCCCAGATACTGTTTGGCAGTAGGTAAACTGTATTTGTCTGCTGCTAATTGTATTTAAGAAATTCCAAAATCTCTAATATTCTTTTTCAAATCAAATACTGACCACAGGACAAGAAAAGGATGAAAATTTGGTGCATGCATAATCTACACTCAGCTTTAAATATTAGTTATCAGAATTATATATAACTAACCTCTTTCATTTGGCTGAAGACACTTTAGCACTTTTTCTTTTGTACAAGAAACTTCTGTTAATGGAGAAGTTTTTTGGGTTTCAGTTTTACATATCTGACAACAAATCCGTAAAGTTTCCATTCGTTTAGAATGATCAAACTTTAGTGGTTATATATATATAAGGAATCTCATTTTCTAATACGGTTTTAAACACAATGAGTTTTTTTCTTTTTCTTACAGGAACAATTAATATTCCATTCTAGCTAGATTCACTGTTTCTTAAGTTTTTAGCTTTGACATAGTTGGTGTTTAAAATCTGAATTAGAACTGATTTGTACTAAAATCAGTGGTTGGAAGTTTCAATACACTTTCGAAAAAGGACAACAATATTCGAAAGCTAAGTGCTTCATTGGAGAATATTCAATTGCCTTTTGATTAAAAACAACCTGAAATACATGTAATACTCGTCAGTTAAACTTTTTGGCATTTATTAAGGAACTTTCGTCAGATAGAAAAACGCTATGGTTGGGGAACAGTTTTAGTTAATCATCAACGGACGATCAAACTGGTATGTTTTTGACCAAAAATGTCAAGCTTTAGCTCAGACACTAAAATTTGAACTAGACTTGTAAGGTTAATTCCCAGTAACTGATGTCTGTGAATTTGTAAAATAAATCTAAAAGGTAGCTGAAAGTACACATTTGAAACATTTCAATGCTCAACAGTCTGCAATGTTGACACAGTTTGGCTAAAACCTTCTGTTGTAAGAAAAAATAACAGTTCTTTAATAACAAAAAATAAATGTCTTTCTAGAATTAACAAATACTGGGTTCTTTTTATGGACATTGGTTCTAAAGTGAAGTCTGAAGATGGGGGTATCAGTGAAAGCTGATATTCAGCCGTGGTTTTTAATCCATTTATCTATCCCTACATAAACCTTTTTTAACCTCGAGTTTAAAATGATCATGCAGTAAGGTGTGTACACCCTGATGTGGAACATTATCTATTTTCACTGACTTTGTTTAGTGTAATAAGCCATATCTCGGTATATGTGTGAATTCACAAAAATATTAAACTGAAATATTCACGGAATGTAACATTTAGTATAAAGTGATGTCAGACTATAAGTTAAACGAGCCGACACAGTTGCTACTTAGTTAACCTAACCACCATAGCTGCATGCTAAAATTTTGTACTTAAAGATATTAATATTTCTCTTGTTACTGGGTGGCAAAGCAATAAAATTGTTCGGGATCAATAGTTTACATCTGTTCCACAAATGGTTTGGAAAAACTTAAAATAAGATTAGCGTTTTAGATGAAAGCTGGCTAATGGAACTTGAGGATGATTCGGAGAAAAAAAAATTAATTAATTTGTAAGGGGTTTAAAATATCTATCACCCTAGTATATGAAAATCTTCAATCACCATGAGTCGCATTATATAATTCTTCGAACGCGATAAAGAAAAGTACTATAATAAAACTTGAGTTTTTAAAAAAAATACTGCAAAACCCTTCTGATCTTTCAATATTACATATACTGGGTTTGTGTTAATCGGATTAGCTGGCTTAATTTCAAGTGTAGCAAATTGCAAGCACGATTTAAGGCTAGGCAATAATCTGTATGACATGTTGTATACGGAACTTCTCACAAAACCAATCTATTTCTTCTCATGAGTTTAGAGTGGTCATAAAAATTTTTTCCATAGAGGTAACCTTTTACTTGACCAAAAGGAAACATTTTGTTTCATAAATTTCTTTGTACATGAAGTGTACAAGTGAGAAATGTTCTTTCGCCTATGTATATATTTATGCGGTCTTCATTTTTTTTAACAACTTCGTAAATTATAACTTAGTTAAAACATTCAAAAACACCTGAAGAAGGCAAGTAATCGCCAGCCGAAATATTGTGATTATACAAATTTACTAAGTCGTAATGGTTTTGCTTTTTTAATGTTTTAACTTTTGAGTTTTTTAATAAAATGCCAGTTAGATCATTTATTGATACAACATCAGCAGAATTTTCGTGAACGGCTGCCTGCATTTTTTTTTCTTTTTTATATTAGTGATGCTTTCTAATTCTTACAAAGAAGGCCCCTTTTTTTAAGAAGTTTGATGTGGTTCTCGGATTTTCACCTCGTCACTCGTTAATCCATTCTATTTTTAACCCATACTTGATGACATGGACATATGGACAAGAAATGCTTTAGGAGTTATATTACCTTTTATTGCTGTACGAAAAGAATAGTTTATATTTTCATTCATGGGAAATTTAAAAAACCCCACCTGAAACTGAGCTATGCCATTATTTCTAATTTACAGAGCATATGTGGAGCAAGATGTTTTGCTTGTTTAGAGTCTATTGTCAAAAACAAATACCCAACTTCCTTCAAAGAAAAACTTCTTTCTACATCTCTTTGAGTACAAAAAAAAAGCATAAAAAGTTTTTTCTCCTTTTTATTAGACGCTGTTGCAACAAAAAAGACACACAAAACAGAAAACTGTTTTTACGTGATTTTTATCTTTCATCTCCGTTATTTTCATCGATCCGATACTGTCATCACTTCGGCCCTGGTCTCCTGCAACCCGTCTGAGTGGCGGTGACAGTATGGCGTATCGGCCCATCACGAGCCATTGGCTCGTCCGGTTTGGGCGACAATTTAGCTACCCTTTGACGCCAGAAAGATTAATAGCTGTCATTTCCTGATCTTAGTAGTTTGTAATTGGTTTATGGCTCAGAACTTCTCAAGAACTGGAAGGATTAGAAGAGTATTTCTCACCTTAGATGCTTTTTCTTATCTTTCTCTATAATTATCTTACTAATGGATAGCGAATATGCTCATCAATCCACCGACACTAATCACACTAATGAAGACATAACTTTCGTAATTACAACAGAGAGTGTCGGTCGTTGCAAGTGTTCTGGCCACTGGCACTTTGTGAATTGTAATTAAAATCATGCTATGACAATGATAAATTACCGTCTTCCTGTTTTTTGGAGTTCGTATATAAATAATATAAAAACCCAACTTCCTAATTTCATCGTTATTTTGCAAACAAAGCCGTTCCGTCTTCCTGATTCTTTTTACATGGGTAAAGCCGTTGGAAATTCTTCGTCACTTTGCGGCAAAACGACTTATAACAGAGTTTTTGCGAACCTGAAAAATTACAAACTATTTTAGTGAGAACCTGGAACATGTAAATATAAAACATCACCCTTATAATCATTTTTAAAGAACAATTTACTTCCAATAAAAACCAAAAGTTTGATATACGGTCAATAACTAAAAATATAAAAATTTAAATGCAATCTTTAATGTTTAAAACAACCCTAACATAAACGCTGAAGCTTCCGGAAGAACAGGAGCAAATTAAGAATAAACTGAGGCAACAAAAAGATCTCATTTGACATAAGAATCATATGAAAAAAATACTAGTTCAGTAGTTGCTAATGATTTTTAATTTTACCGAGAGTATCAGCTATTATTTGCTATATATTTTCAGCAGCATATACAGTTCATGTCTATTTTGATATCAAAAAGGTTAGTAATCAGTTTGAAAGTGCATAACGCACAACCACGTTTGCCAAAACTAATCTAAAAATAATGAGGAAAAACAATTAACATTGTTCATGCGTATTAGGTTCCATGGCAAACTTCGTCGTTTTCTCGAATCCGGGCCAGTTATGATACACGTGGGTTAGTCATTTCTAGGTTGAAAAGTTGGATCATCGCCGTATGGACGTTTCAAACAATTCCAACCTAGTTTGATTATAACCACGTGCATCACTTACTTGCCGATGAACTTAAATAGTTTTTCTTTTTTAAAAAAAAAAAATATCCAACACTACACACTTTTTTATTATGAACCAGTAAATTTTGCTCAGGCTTAATATTTTAATTTTTATCAGAATGTTTTATCACTACTACTATTACTACTACAACTAATAATAATATACAAATTCATAAACAAGTGTTTTTCAATCAGAAAAACCACCCCCTCCAGCTAAAGTATTTCAGCGCTATCATTGTTGT